>CM021106.1:209109844-209174605 GCA_007115665.2 Sequoiadendron giganteum
ATCAGAATAGGAGGGCTTATCCACACTTCTGCAACAAACTGTTAGAAAAAACATCGGAATAGGAGGACGTATCCGCACTTCTACAACAAAGTGTTAGAAAAAATATCGGAACAGGAGGGCATATCTGCACTTATGCAACAAATTGTTAGGAGAAACATCAGAATAGGAGGGTGTATCTGCACTTCTGCAGAAAACTGTTAGAAAAAATGTTGGAATAGGAGGGCGCATCCGCACTTCTGCAGCAAACTGTTAGAAAAAATGTCAAAACAGGAGGGCGTATCCGTACTTCTGTAGCAAACTGTTAGAAAAAACGTCAAAATAGGAGGGCGTATCTGCACTTCTGCAAAAAACTGTTAGAAAAAATGTCGGAACAAGAGGGCATATCCGCACTTCTGCAGCAAACTATTAGAAAAAATATCGGAACAGGAGGGCGTATCCACACTTCTGCAGCAAACTGTAAGAAAAAATGTTGGAATAGGAGGGCGTATCCGCACTTCTTCAGAAAATTGTTAGAAAAAACGTCGGAACAGGAGGGCATATCCGCACTTCTGCAGAAAACTATCAGAAAATGTTGGAATAGGAGGGCGTATTCGCCCCTCTGCAACACCTGGGAGGGCAATTCCACCCCTCTGTGACCTGAACTTGCAAACAACTTAAACAACAACAAACGTAAAGTAAATAGACCCATTTGTGGGTCCCATCGGGCTTGCCAGAAATGTGATCTCCTAAAATGTTAAGTTCCTAACGTGAGATGCTAAACAACTAATGATGCAATAAAAAAACTAACACAAAAGAGGACACCTCAATGACTAGCCCAAAGAAAGATAAGCATAAAAACAAGATAAAAATTGATTGAAATTGATTATAACTTCATGCTGCTTCTTCCTTGGTTGGCCCTTGATCTTTGGATGTTTTGTGTGCTCTTTAGATGACAAGCTAAATTGAACGTGCAAAGTGATATGCAAGATGGATGGAGATATGATAATGATGAGATGCTAAAAGCTATGGAGGATGAGGGCTCAAATGACAATTTTGCAAGAGTTTTGATAGCAAAAGATTTTATTCTGAAAATGAGAGAAATGAGGGGGTATTTATAGGATAATTTGAATTCTCTAGAGAATTCAACGGTTGAGATTGATCCAACAAAGCCAAGATGAAGGGCTATGGTGAGTTGAGGACTCACAAGCCCTCACATCTTGACATGTGGAATGTGAGATGGCCTAGGGTGGGATGATGTGAAAATGAGGTGGAAGAGAGGTACATGATGTGGATGAAGGACAAGTACCTTGTAGGTACCTTGGGGGATGAAAAGATTTCTTAGAGGAATAAAAGTGAATTAAAAATTCACAATGATTGGAAGAATCTAGTGGATAAGAGAGGGTTTTCAAAATGGTGGGGATTTGTCACATGTGAGTGATATGACAAGTCAAAGATTCTAGAAGACTTTGGCACATGTGATGTGACAAGTCAAAGGTTCTAGAACTTGCATGGAGAAGAGAAGATTCCTTGGAGGAATAAAAGTGAATTAAAAATTCACATGGGGAAGAGAGGAGCCTTGGGTGAATAAAAAGGAATTAAAAATTCCTTGGGAGATGGGGAGAGTTGACCAAGGTACTGATTAAGCTTAACTGATCAGTGATTAAAAGATGATTAGTGGCTAAGGAGGATTAGAAGCCAACTTGCAAAAGCTGGAGGATGTGACACATCCTAATCAGGGATTAGACATGTGCACATCTCTAATGAAGAGATTAAGAGGTTGATTAGGATTAAGAAAATGATGGCACATGTGAGTAATTAAATAAATTTCATATTTATTTAATTCATTTGATGAAAGGGGGACTAAAGAGATAAGGTATTTAATTATTAACTAAATACCTTAGGGATTTGGCATAATTAAGGGTATTAAATAATAGCGATATTACTTAATTAATGCAAATAAGAGGATATTTAGATGGAGAAGGGATAAATTTGGACAAATGAAGTATCCAAATTTAGGTGTCTACAAAATGATTACAAATTAGAAGAATTCTAAGAACAAAGGTGGATTAGGGTTTGAGAAAGGAGAAAGTTCAAAGGCAAATGAGAAACCAAATGGCGAAAAGAAGAGAAATGAACAAAAGAAGACAAAGGACAAGAAGAGCAATGGCAAGAAATTCCAAAATCAAAGGAGAAACTTCAAAATACCACTAGTTAGACAACCAAATGCACAAAGGTACCCATTTTTAATGTTTTCTATTATTCTTGCAATAAATTTGGACATAAGGCTATGGAATGCAAAAGTAGAATGAATCATAATGTTCCACCTTTTTTTGCCCAGTGTTCTACATGCAAAATATTTGGTCATAAAACTAGCGAATGTACGAATAAAATGATGAATGGATATAACAATGGTAGAATTTTTCAATCTTTCAATGGCTACTATTTTACATGCAATTTATTTGGGCATAAAGCTAATCAATGTGGATCTAGAATGAATGGAAGAAGGATAGTTCAAAATAATATCATATGTTACAATTGCAATAGACCAGGACATATTTACAAATTTTCTAGAAGTAAGAAAGTAAAGAAGGATAATTTGGTAAAGAATAATCATCCAATAAAAAAGATTAATCTAACAGAGAAAAATAAGGAGATGAATAAGATTTGGAAAAAGAAGGAAGACAGTAAGACTAATCTTGAGTCTGGACCAGCATCTAGAACAGATGTTTCCTCTAGAAACTAAGTTGAGAGATTTGGCTCAGGGGGAGATTTAATAGAAAATATTTCATCCCTTTCCAAAGAAATGGTGTTGATGCTCCAACACATGGATATGATGTGTGGATCGATATGCTTGATATATTAGAGAAGATCCCAATATAAATATCAAGATGCAAAAATTTGTGGAGCATTTGAAGTTGACTATGTAGACAATTAGGGATTGAGAGCTTTATTGACTAAATTTTTTATTACAAATTAGGTCATGTTATAAGGTTTATAAGTGATTTCACTTAATCAAAATTCATTTACAAACATTCAATTAGTGTAGAGAAAATATAGAATGAAGTGCAGTGATTGAAGTATTTGAGATCTGGTACAAGTGAAACCCTAATTGGAAAGCGATATGAAAGGTATTTATAGTTTCCACTTGCCCTAGTTTTCTAGAAGTGTTTCTAAAATAATTGAAATGGATGCTCCAAGATTTGTTGAGGTCTTAGAATTACCCTAACAATTATATGGAGGCTTGTTGGAAGAATAAGGAGTTTGTCATTGATGCAGTTGTTGGCAACATGAGCATGTGGGATAATTATAAGTTGCATAGTATATAGTCTAGTTTTTTCATTGATGCCAACATTATGTAGATTAATTTTTATAGCTTGGTCATGTTTGAAGATTGTAATCCATTGGATATTTTCAAGAAGGTTTGATATAGTGAAGGTAGTTGATATGGAAATTGACTAAGTGTCAATGCAGGTAATTATGTGAAAAGGACATCTAGTTTTTGGGTTTGGATTGGTCCATTTTAGAAGATATTTCTTTGTGGTTTTGGGGTAAGTTTGATGGCTATTAGAAGAGTGTAAATCCAAAATTTTATATTGTGTTGACTCTTGGTGTTGAAGTTATAAGTGACAGTCTATCAGTCTAGTAGTAATAGGTGTTTTCCAATTTAGGGTATATATTTTGGTGAATACACACTTCTCCATGGATTGGAATCTTGATTTGCAATTTTGTGGAGATGTTGACATGTGTCAATAGAGTGTGTATTCCAGATGGCATAGAGTTTGGAGGTCCGCATTTTGTTATTAGGTCATTATCGGTGATGACCTAATGAGTTTTATATTTTGGAGAGATTAAATAAGTGTTGATCAGTTATGTAGGAGTTATTTTGGGTCCATTCTGACCTATTTCAAATTGCTATGAGTTTTGAATCTTGGCATGAAGATTTTATGTGTGGATATTGAGCCAACAAGTTATATTTTGTATATTAAATCCAACTAGGTCGACCTAATTTGGTTTTGTAGGTATTTATGGATAAAACATATATATATATATATATATATATATATGTGAGATCTTTTTGATATTTTGATGTGTGTGTATGATGAATATTATTTTATGTAAGTTGTTTGAATATAAAGAAAATACAGAGAAGAGTAGAGTACTAATTCATATTAGTATGAATGTGAAGTCAGTATATTGAGCTTCAATGTAATTGTACTCTACCATGTTGTAGATTCATTTTGTAAAAGTTCAAATTTAGTTGTGTGCCACCACTCTCAAATATATTTTCTTCTTTTAGTGGGAAATGGTCCACTTGGATAGTGAGTCTACCTATAGTGAGAACTTCTATAATATACTATAACCAGTTATAATATATTGTGAGCTAATCCTCACTGTTAATTTTCTCATTTTTGGTTTCCCACGTAAAAATATGGTGTTCATGTGTTATGTGATGTTGTCGGTTGTCTTCATGCTATAATTCATTACTAAAAACTTAAATATGCTATGAGAATTGAATTTTTAGATGCTTTAGTGGTTTAAAAGAATACTAATTCACCCCCCTCTCAGTATTTTGGGTGTTCAACAATTGGTATCAGAGATTGGTTCTTTGGAAGGAGCTTAACCACTTGGAAAGATCTTGGAGGTTGAACACATGTCTATTAGAAGACTACCTATTCCTCCAAAATATATTCCTGTCATTGGAATTATTGAAGAAAATTGTATATTTGACATAAATGGAGAACTCAAAATTGCTCTTGAAGATCTAGAAAGAACTGAAGGTGAAAACAAATATCTAAAATAAAATGTCAAAGAAGCAAAAAAAATGTATCAAAAAGTTGAGAGAGAAAATCAGGAAGTTCAGAGAAATACATAAGGAGGTTAGTGAATAGTTGAAGCAAGAAAATGAAACAATCACTGACCTGAAGGTGCAAGTTGAAAAAATAAAATGAATTGAAGAATGTTTGAATGTAATGGTGAAAAGAAAATATTAAGAATGCACAAACCTTGAACAAGAAGTTGTGAATCTATTAGATCTTGGAAAAAAGGAGTCAGGAAGACAAATTCAAGATGAGATATACAAAGCTTGATGAAATGATTGCAAATTAGAAAGGATCTAAAGACAAAGGTGGATTAGGGTTTGAGATAGGAGAAAGCTCAAAGATAGATCAAACTAAAAATCAGCCTAAAAAGAAGATTGAAGACAAGAAGAACAATGGCAAGTAGATCTAGAATCAAAGGAATGAAGCCAAAAGAACATCGGTTAGACAACAAAATGCATAAAGATACCCATATTTTAATGGTTCTATTATTCTTGCAATAAATTTGGACATAAGGCTATGGAATGTAGAAGTAGAATGAATTAGAATGTTCCATATTTTCTCAATCAGTGTTTTACATGCAAAAAATTTGGTCATAGAGCTAATGAATGTAGAAGTCAAATTATGAATGGTTATAACAATGGAAGAATGGTTCAATATTTCAATGGCTACTGTTATACATGTAATGGATTTGGACATAAAGCTAATAAATGTAGATCTAGAATGAATGGAAGTAATATTGGTCAAAATAATATCATATGCTACAATTGCAATAGACCTGGACACATTTCTAAGATTTGCAGAATTAGAAACATGCAGAAGAAACATCCAATAAAGAAGAGTGGTCCATTACAAAAGATTGATTTTATAGAAACAAAGAAGGAGATGAATAAGATTTGGAAGAAGAAGGATGAGTCAGAGGTTAAGAATGAGTTAGTGCCAAGATTCAATGTAGATGTTTCCTCTAGTAACTAAGTTGAGAGCTTTGGATCAAGGGGAGCTTTAATGGAAATTTTTCATCCCTTGCCAAAGAAATGGTGTTGATGCTTCAACACATGTATATGAGATTTAGATCAATACATTTGATATATTGGAAAAGATCTTGATAGAAAATATCATGATGTGGAAGTTTGCGGAGCATTTGAAGTTGACCATGTAGATAGTTAGGGTTTTTTCCATCTTTTTAGTTCCAGTATTCAATGCAAGATTAGTTTAAGTGGAAAATATTTATAAGTGATCTCTTATGAAAAATTTATTTGCAAACAAGTATTCAAGAGAAGAAGAGAATACATGGATCAAATTAGTGTGTTTGAAGTGATTGAGATCTAGTGCGAGAAAAACCCTAGTCGAAAAGTGAAGTAAAAGGTCTTTACAATATTTCACTTGAGCTAGTTTTCTATAAATCATTCTAAGAATAAATTTAACTGGCTACTCTAAGGTTTTTTGAAGTGTCTGAATGACCCTGACCTAAATTAAAGAAAAATCTTGATAAATCTTCGAAATTTGACCCTGACGATGCATTCTCGAGGGTTCCCTATGGTGTCCTACATACTAGAGATGTAAGAATATACATTCATCAGAAATTAGAATAGTATGACCACTCAAAGCTTGGTGATATGTGGGAAAAAGAGCTCACTGGTGATGACTTTGCATTAAAACTTGAATATCAAAATTTGGTGATAGAGGAGTTCGATGTGTGGCAGGGGTTTCCCAAAATTTTCCATGATAATGCTTGGGTAAGGATTTCATTGAGTCATATCCATGACAAGTTTGTGTGGACGGATATGCTCAGCTTGATTAGCAAGGAGGTGATTAGGGAGGTGACTAGTTTATGCTCAACCGGACTAGTTCCAGTACTTAAGTCTATAAAGAATAAATTTATAATAGAGTGAACAGGTGCAACATATGACAAGAGAGCCTTGACCATCAAGGACATAAGAAACCCAACTGTTAAATATGCATCAATGATAATCGGTCACAAGCTATACTTCTCTAACAAAGAGACATGTGTATCTACAACCGCAATCAACACAGCTTATGCGATGATTGAGAAAGGAGGAGATTATGATCTATCTGAGCTACTGAGATAGAAACTAATGGAAAATTTGAAAAAAGACAAAAGAGTCTAGCTATCCTTTCAAATATGGAGCCTTGACTATATATTTATTATTTTACTCCTTAAGACAACTCCCCCAAAAAAAGAGTGTTGTGTGGCTACAAGATAGACCTATAGCACACCAAATCTAAGAGTTTTTGAGAGGACTTGGAGATCTTAAGGCACATGATGATGCTCTTTTGGAAATTTTCACAATATTTTAGAAAAGAATGCAAGAAAGGGAGAGGATTCCATGAAAGATGGAGGAGAGATACAAAAATGATATTACTTTCATGGTTACCTAGGATGAATGCATTATATAGGTTGTAGAGCCCAAAACAATATGGATCTCTGCTATGGGATATGAAGTCACTAAGCAAGACATTGTAGGGTCTATGGACTACATGCTAAGAAAAAAAAAAGGAAACCTCTGAAGAGAGGTATGGAACTTATGAGGATAAATCCATGCAAGTCCACTTGGACCAAAGGCATGTTGAATGCACAAGTAAATAGAGAGGATGTGGGTGAATGAGTTGTACCTTAAAAATTGAAAACCCTCAAACAAATTCAAATAAATATTTATTCATTAAACCCTTAAATCTATTATGATGATTTAGCATGAAAAGTAAATAAAACAACTAAAACAACTTAACACCATACACAAGAGAGCACAATATTTATGTGGAAAAACCAAGAAGGGGAACAATGGTGAGGATTAGCTCACAATATAAGTAATATCAACATTGAATACAATAGGCCTCACTATTAGAGGGCTGATTTCCCAAAGAAGAAAGGCTCAATGCAAAAATAGAAAAGAAGATAGAGAAGAATTGTTACATAGAGAAAAGAATATAAATGCAATAGAGAAACCACCATAATGACATCAATACCCTTGCAACATAACTGAAGAATTGTAGCCACCTTCTTCTCATTGCATTCGAAGAATCACACATAAAATCTCGCTCTGGACTTCTCAATTTTGCACTCTACAACTTTACATTTTTCATCATTCACATCACTCACATTTATCTCAACATCCTTCAATACCTCAACTCATATTTATACTATCTTCAACCTTGAAACCCTCTCCAAGGTCTTCTATGCACCTCAAATGCACAAATTCAAATTAGGTCATTGCCAAAACACTTCTATGGAAGGTAGAAGTGAAAGTGGACCACATAACACCTTATCTAGGAACTAAATCTATAACACCACACAAACAAATGCTTCTATACACAATATTTATCTATCACAAGTAGTGTAAACACTAGGTCAACTATTACACATGTAAACACCATTAAAATTTCATGTACATGCTTCCTCAAACTCAAGGATGAATTTCAAACCACACACCATGTTTGAAAATGATCTCGAATATTCCATGAAAACCCTAAAATCTAATATAATCCTTCCCAAAAACTTCCACCTAAATAATGTACACACCCAATACACTCAAACAACTCTACTATACACTATTACTTGAGAACTAACTTTTGAAGCATCAAACCTCAAACCACCTTGACTGAAAAATGATACCAACATAATCAACACGTCCTTAGAACTGCAAGACTTGAAACCATTCTATGAAGAAACACATAACAAAGACATTTCTCCCAGACACCTCTATAATGCACAGTCACACATTGGTGAAAATGACTTCTTCTGTACAATGATCCGACACACCAACTCTTGAATATAACACCTCTAGACTACTCTCACCAACATATTTGAATTGCACAAGTAGATCTTCAACCTAGAAGAAATGTGGATCAACACAAGAACACACATCTATAACCCAAAGCACCACTACAATGCATTGTTTCCTCTTTTTATCAATTTTTTTCAAAGTACTTGGAAAACAAGCACCAAAGACACATCTCATTACTACCAAGCCAAGTACAACATAGTAACTCAACGACATATCCATAGATAGAAGATTATCAAAGAAACACTAGAGGTTGACACCAATAGCTTTACTAATGACAACATATTACAATTAATTGGAGCATGGAAAACACCAACTGCTCATTCTTGCAACAATCTCCCCTTTGTCATTGATGGCAACGCATGATGTGAAAAACCATCAAAGACATAATAGCTTTGAATACCGACACACTACAACTCTTCATATTACTTCTCCCCTAAATAACTTATCTTTTACACAGTGTTCTCTCCCACTTTGTAGCTTGTCTTCTTTATATGACTCTCTCTCCCCCTTAATGAATTTCTCTCCTTGATAACTTGTTCCTTTTTCACATGACTCTTTCTCACCATTTGACATTAATGGAAAAGGATGTAATATTTGTATTGTTTATTCTCTTCCTTTGACATCCAATAACCTACTTGTTACTACTTTGCAACATATTTCCTTTACTGCTTTGTATACTTCTCCCTTAGGAGCACACACCAAACTATACCAAATCAGCAACCACTGCACAATGACAACACACACTCTTTTGAATGCAACAAACAATAATGCTACCAACTCCCCCTAAGAGGTAGCCACCAACATCAGTCCAAAATAAATAATGAATCTTGAGATTTATTGGACTAATGCATCTCCTTATGCATCTAGTTCAAGAGAGGAGTGACAATAACCCTCAATTTCTCTCGAAGATACTCAAAAGTATCCTTAGGAAGAGCCTCAACAAATATATCAATAACTTGATCCTTTTTAGGCACATATTCAAGCTTAAATTCATTCTCCAACACCTTCTCTCTCAGATATTGATACTTGTATACACTTAAAATTGGTCTGGAGAAATTAATTAAATACAAGTTATTTAATTAATAAATCTTAAATTCTTCTACTTACAAATAAATCGACAAATTTATTTATATAGTTTCCCTTTCTTAAATTCTTCTTATCTTAAATCACTTTCTTCATGTTTTGATTAAATAAACAAATTCAATTCGTTTGTTTTATTTAATTAACTCCCTTTTATTAAATTAGAATTCTAAATTTTAATTTAGTCACATTTCTACTAACTTCTCATTTTCCAGCTCATCATGTGTCTCATGAAATTAAATATTCTTAATATTTAATTGGCATTTATCCTGAACAAATTATAACCAATTTGGGACACTTGGCTTTCACCTTCATTTGATTCTTCTTCACACTTGGAAGTTTGTTTTTGTAAAGGGAACACACTCCTTGATTATCTCTAACCTCTTCACCTTTGAATGTCCATCTTTCCAAATCAAATCCAATTCGTTGAATCCTACCACATAGGTTGATGCCTTGGAAAAATATATAAATAGGAGCTTAATTTACAAAATTTGATATAGAGAATTGAGCATAAGTACATTTTGCAGAAATTTCATTAGCATTGTTATCTTAGCATATTAGCATTAGCACTTTAGCATTTGCATTTAGCATCACTTAGTTTGAATCATGGCTTTACCATTAGCTGCATCTTAATTTCTATAATTACACCACATAATTTCATTATCAATATTATAGCATTAGCACAATATTTACACAATCATCTACAACATATCATTTTAGCAATCAATCATGTAGAAAGGTTTATTATATTTCCAACATCTTGTTCTTTAGGTTGTCATTTGACAAGTCATGTGCATACATACAATCTGAGAGCCATGATGACTTGAAAAATCCTTGGAGATAGAGGACAATGAGACATGACTAGAGAGTTTGTTTATTCTAATTTTATTATCATTTGAATTCTCTAATATAATGTTTCATTGGTGTGTTGTATTGTTTTCTTATGCACTCACATATTTTATACACACAATACTAAATCAAAATATGTTGTCCTTGAATACATTACTAGATTCTTTGAGATATTGATTTCACTTATATTGTCATAAAATATAGAAATAGGCTCATCATACACCACTTCTAATATCCTTCAATATTTGCCTCATCCACAACATGTGTGTGTAGCAATATTCTACTACAATGTACTCAACCTCTGCGGTAGATAAAGATATTGAATCTTGTTTCTTAGCCATGATACCAATCTACATACAAGAAAGAATGCACCACCACTTGTACTTTTTTTTGTCATGAACATAACCAACCCAATCTGCATCTATGTAAGAACTCAAGGTGAAATTAGTATCCTTTGGATAACATAAGCCATGATTTGGAGTGTCGTTCAAGTATCTAGATATCCTCTTCACTGCTACAACATGTGACTCTCTAGGATCTTCTTGAAATCTAGACACAAGACAAACTTCATGCATGATATCCAATTGAGTAGCAGTTACATATAAGAGTCCACGAATCATTGATTTATACTTGCTTTGATCAGCCTTAGGAGATTCATCATTCTTGCTCAGCTTACAACCAATAACCATAGGAGTACATACCAGTTTAGAGTATTTCATTCCAAACTTCTTCAACATTTGTTTGACATAATTTGATTGTGAAATGAATATACCTTTGTTTGGTTGATTGATTTGTAGCCTAAGGAACAAACTTATCTCCCCAAACATAGACATCTCAAACTTTTTCTACATCTCTTCTGAAAACTTATTACACATTTCCTCATTACCTCCAAAAATTATGTCATCATCATACACAACTACAATCAGGATTTGATATTTTTCAACCTTGAAGTAAAAGTTATTATCTACAGTACCTTTATTGAATCCTTATTGTATCAAATATTTGTCCAACCTTGCATACCAAGCTCTGGGAGCTTTCTGTTAGAATATGGTGTTGTACACCATTGAATAAAATGATTTATTATAATGTTGTAATTAAATAATTATTTAGTTGTGATGAATCTTGGTGGTGCGGTTAATCACACTAGGTAATTATTTGGGGGACCACTTATATTGTATTGTAACATTGTATTATTATTTAATGTGTGGGAGACATGTGATAACAATTTAATATTGGGGAAATATTGAATAAAGTGAAGTCTTAGTACCCAATATTAAATAAGGGGTTAGTGGTTTTGTATTCACATGGTTTTGTGGTACAAGGTTTTACCTTACCATTAGTTGTATTTTGTGTGAGCTTGTGTCTATAAAAGAAAACACATGTGTAGTGGTTTAGGTTGGCTGACTGGGTTGGATGTCATTATTGATTCTTTATGAGGAGTTCATTTGTGAAGCATGGTATGCGATGTATGGATTCATGCTTGGACACATGAGAGTGCATTGGAGGACTTGATGCTTCAGAGGGATTCATTGTAGCTCTTGTATTAGTTTATTACTGAATAATATGATAGAGTATGGATGCTTTTAGAGGCTAGGCTTTTCCCTCTTGAGGGTTTTCCTAGGGTATATCTTGTGTTATCTTGTGGCTTTTATATTTGATCTATGCATTGTGGTTACTTGTATGCATGTTTATCTCTCATGGGTTATGTAGGAAATGGACTAATATTGTGGGTTGAATGCAATATTCCTAACAAGTGGTATCAAAGCTTTCATGGTTGAAGAATTTTTGTTATAACCCTAGTTTGAAAGTTTTTGCAAAGTTGAAGCCATGGGCATGCATGTAGTTTTTGAGGCATTACAAGATATGAAACACATGTTGTAGGTGTTTGTATGTAGATTCAGGCTTTTTTGTCAATATTTTTTGGGTTTATTATAGATCTGAAGTTTCCCAATTTTGGGTGAAAGAGGGTTTTGTAGGGAAAATTTCATAGATGACCTCTTGAGACAAAATGGACCTCATAGTTGGATTCAGGTTGTCCAAGAGACAAATATTGACATAAAATTTGACCTATTTTGGAAAAGTTGAAAAAAAGACAAAAATTTTAACCATAGGGCCTTTTCAACCACCTAATTATGCCCATCATAGAAAATATTAAAAAAATAATAAAATAAAAAAATCTGTTGAAATTTTTAATAATACTTACAAAAGAAAGAAATTATTATTAGAAAATATTTTCAAAAATCATAAATAAATATAAATAATTTTTTTTTTGGGGGGTCTACCTTGGCTCATACCAACTGATACTGCCACTGTCTGCAGGTACTGATAGTGATAGTACCGTCACTATCGCCACCGACTGGTAATGGGTACCAGCCAATGGTCAGCCTATGGCCATCAATGCCAAGCCCTATGGGATTTAAAACTTAAAAAATATTAATTTCTTTCTCATCCACCGATTTAAACTTTTAAAATTTGCATTTAATAAAATGTTTTACAAACCATGTAAAGTTCGTCGAAATTCAAAGGTTAAATATAATGCATTTCATAATGGTGTCAGGTCCATAATGCAAGGGGGGAAGGATTTTTATTTTGAAAATTAAATCAGATTTAATAAATTTTTGGAATCCTCTGCCCACCCACCACCAGTGTGCCCCCCAAGCACCACCGGAGAGCCACCTGGAGGTCCTTTTACAGCAGTTTTTTTCAAACACATGTTACTTTTTCCTAGTATGTCCGTTTTTCAACTTCGTGTAGTCGTTGGAAACCTGGTTCCAAGATCTACACTATGAAGTTGGTTGTGCCCCCTAATTTTTCCATTTTTACATGTTTTTGGAGCCTAGAATTCAGATGTTCTTGTTAGCATGATTTTGGTCATAACTTTTGCATACAAAATTGAATTTTCAATTTTGAAGAGGCGTTGGAGAGTATTTACAGTATAATACATAATGGTTTAGATTGTTTATCAGTTTGAGGAGCTAGATGAGTTTGGTACTTGTTTGATCACTTGTACCTGCTTGAGATTTGGGGTGTGATTGTCTAAGCATCCAGACAATTCAAGAGGCGAAACCTTGAGGGAGTACATGTTTTTATATGTTATTTATGATGTTACAACTGATTATTAGATTGGTGCTTCCAAGTAAAATTTTATTGATGTTTTTTAGAGTTGGACTTTGATGGTGACAGGTACACAGGTTATCTTCGATTTTGAGGACATGGTTGGACATGGTTTGAGATGGTGTTTCGTAGGGGTGATATTTGAGTGTAGGTACAATGATGGATATGGTTATGATGTCATGGGTATGCAGGTACAATTATGCATTGGCACAACATGATCATGTATGTGCTTGTTTGGTGGTGATATGGTTTGATGTTAGGAGATTGGTCTTATCTTCTTGATGCTTATTTGGTTCCTTGACTATGATTACTCATTTTTGGACATAGTTGGAAAATTAGATCTGTGGTTGATTTGGTGTTTGATTCTTGATGTCTACAGGATTATCTTCTTTGATATCTCAGTTTGTAGGTTACTAATGTGATGATGAGTTTGCATGTTTCAGTGGTTGGATCTATGAGTTATGCAATTGTATAGATTTATCACTCGTTTATTTGTAATGGGATGACTTGAATGTGGATTGTCTATATCCACCAGGTTTGATCCATTGTAGTTGTAGATTTCATTAGTTGGCCTTATATGTGGTTATTTGTACATTGGTATATTTCTTTGGGATTGAGAGGATGGATGGTTAGAGTTTTTGATTAGTCAGGTGATGGGACTTGTAGAATGTGGTTTGATCACAATGTCATGATAGCTTGTTACATTCATTGGTCATAAAATTTTAGTGGGAGATTTTGACAGTGATGTATTGGTGGTGATTAGATTGGTTTTTGATGTTTTGATGGAAGTTGTATGTATCTTCTTGGATTGGAGGTCTTGGTTTACTTTTTATGTTACTAACATTATAGTTGAGTGTGTGTAGACATAGATGATCTCCATGGAGAGGATGGTTGTCATGATGCCATGTGTAGCTCATATCACAATTCAGTGGGAGTTGTTGAAAATGATGTGGATGCATCATTGGTGATGGATATCTTCATGTGATTGGAGATAAGGTTTCTTGGTTTAGAGTGATTTTGTTATTATTGCACGAAATACTCTTGATTCTAGATTAGAGTTTGTCATGGTATATGTGTTTTCTTAATACCAAGATGTATGCATGGGTGCATGTGATCTCCTAGGAGGAGATGGTTAGATCATGTTATCATGATAGGTTCTTGATTCTATGGTTGGAGCTTTGACATTGATCATGGTAGTTATCTTTGTTTTGGGTACATTGATCATTTGCTTGATTACTTCATGATGATGCTATGTTGCATTTGGAGTTTGGCATGGATTGGTTGGTTACAGGTACTCATGGATACTTGGAGATGTAGGTGATGGTTGGAGTTCTCTTGTGACTAGAGACATTTTCTTGAGATGATTACTCTTTGGAGGTTTCAATAAGAAGATCGAGGAGTTTTCACCTAGATATGGACGTGAGTTCATGATGGGTCGACAGAGTAGATTTTTCTTGGAGTGATTCATGATGGGTTGGTTATCCTGGAGGAGTATTCTCATTACCCACTGTTGGTCTACCTAGCAGTTTATTATTTGAGATGTATTTACCCATTATATCTTTTATATGTGTTATGTTCTATGATATGTTTTTCATGGTATTAAGTTGATTCATGATGATTGGTTATGGAGACTCATTTGACGATTGTTTAGCATTAGTTTGTATGCTTTATCTTTCATAGATATGGATCTTCAGATATGGATAGGTAGTTCTGGAGGATTCATTTTGAGGGATGTTATGGCATGGTTATCTCCTTGTGCATTTGAGTTTATGATATCATTCTTTGATGAGGATTGTTAGGAGATGGTTTATGGACTGATTTCCAGTTTTGCGGATGGTTACTTTGAGTGTGATCTTCTTGATTAGAGAGGCTTACATTAATGTTGGAATTATTACATAATCCATATGTTGTACTTGGTCTATGAGATTGAGTGTTATGGATGTTATTGAGGACTTTCATTTGGTGTTGTTAGGAGATCATACTTGACACAACATTGCACTTTTGAGGTGTTGGTAGAAGGAAATTATGGTTTATAGGTTTCTCTCTTCATGGTTCCTTCTTGGATGTTCATGTTTTGGGAGGTTGGTGGCAACATGTTGTTAGAGATTATGCAGCTCTTTTGGGTTACATGTGTGTATCATTATTATTTTTATTGGTACTTCATTCTTTGATTTACTTATCACACCTTGATATAGTGTTTATTGGTAGATTTGATATGCTTTGACATTACCTATGCAGTGGGAGTTCTTGGATATGTATGTTATTCATTGACATGTTTTATACAAGGAGCTTGTGATGCAGTTTATGGGCTGCATATGTTCTTGGCATGAGTTTATTAATGTATTGATACCTGGGAGGTATGGATGGTTTGATGTATTAGTATGTGTTGTGGATGCTATTTTTGATCATGTGGGTTTTTCAATTGATAGAAAATTGGTTAGAGCCTTTTTTATCACTTGGATTTGATGCTTGTGTTCATTGGTTTGGTGCACTTTCACCTTGGAATGTTACTTTTCCTCCATAAGTGGAACATTGGAGGATGAGAGGAGTTCTTGCTTGAGATGGTGGTCACTTTGTTCTTATTGCAGGTATCTTGATAGAGCATGAGAGGATGTTGGAGATTCATGTGATTTCATGTATGGCTATGATGATGTATTTCATGTATTCATCCCTTATGAAATGCATACAACAAGTGGTAGAATGTTGGGATATGGTGTTGTACACCATTTCATAAAATGATTTATTATAATTTTGTAATTAAATAATTATTTAGTTGTGATGCACCTTGGTGGTGTGGTTAATCACACTAGGTAATTATTTGGGGGACCACTTATGTTGTATTGTAACATTTTATTATTATTTAATGTGTGGTAGACATGTGATAATAATTTAATATTAGGGAAATATTAAATAAAATGAAGTCTTAGTACCCAATATTAAATAAGGAGTTAGTGGTTTTGTATTCACATGGTTTTACCTTACCACTAGTTGTATTTTGTGTGAGCTTGTGTCTATAAAAGAAAATGTTATCAATAAGATATGCACCCTATGCTAAATTTTCTAAAACTTAACTATCTATTGACACATGCAAACCTTCTTCAGATGTGGGTGATCTGAATGAAGAAGGAATCTCTAGAGTGAGCTAGTTCTCCGAATGATCGTTTCTATTCTAGATTATTTGAGGTAAAGAGTTAGAAGGATAACTAAATGAAACTCTAACTTAAAGTGATCTTTTAGAAACTTAATGATGACTTAATGAAATTATCTACCCACAAATAGCTCTCAGAAAACAATAGTACTTCACAATCCCTGATGAACACTCAATACATAATTGATTTGCATGAAGATTTAGATTCAAACACAAAATGCAACCTGTATCATATGAAATTTTTGCATCAAGATTTACAACAATAAGACATAAAAGGATTTTGCAAACAAAATCACAATGTAAACATCACTCTAAAATTGCAAAGGAGACAAAAATTGAGAAATAGGAATGCTGCTTTATTAAACCGAAGGAGTATCCAAAGTTTGAGTACAAATTTTTATTTAAAAAACTCTCTACTTCAACATGAGAGGAAGAAACATTGATCTAAACTGAGAAAAACCCTAAGTTTTTCTCCTAAAATAAAAGCTCCAAAACCCTAATCCGAGTTGAATAAAAAAGCTCTAAATCTAAATCTGCTCCATAATTTGTAACAAAATTGGAAAACTCACACTTCTTGCATGTTTACCCCAAAAGGCACATAAAAAATAGGTCTTCTTTTCTTTAAAAGAAAATAAACCACCTTATTCTCTCTCCATGCAGCTCAAATCCGCCCAAGGAAAAGTCAACCTTCTTTGTCTTCACAAACTGCTAAAAATAGAAAAAAGAATAAAACAATTTATAGAATATTGTATTATCTTTTTCTTTACAAGGTAATTGCAGTTTGATCTCTTCATTTGATTTAATTTTTTGCAATAAATATTTAAAAAATCTTTGCAAAACATAACTCTATATCTTCATTACAATTTGATTTTTTCTTAAAAAAAATCATTAAAACATAAGGCAAGATGCCTATCAATGACTTAACTGATATTAATTGATTTCTATAAAATCAATTTAAAATAGACCTAAGGCATTCAATTACTCTCCATTCTTATCCAAGGCCTAAGTTTGACATTACAAAAATACCTAAGGTATTTAGACCATGAAATATTTCATCAAAATTAAGCCTAAAGACTTAGGCATATGAAGTTAAGTGAAAACTCCAAAAGGCTCGACCAAGGGCATGAAGAAATTAGGCCAAGAAAAAGTATTAAGTTGAACAAAATATTTCAAAAGATATGCAAATTCTCCCTAAGTCGAATTAGGGCACATGGGAAGAAAACCAAGGGAAAACCCTAATCTCACATCATTTCACACTTGTCATTTTTTTAAAAAGAACTTTGCTGAGAAGGAGCGCCGCCACCATTAGCTAGGGTTTCAAATTGAAGCTCATGATTTTTCCCTCAGATTGGTCGATTCTTCCGCTACAAACCATGGTAAGTTGACTTCATTCAGCATTATGGTTTCTTCTCTGCATTTTGAAATCAAAAAATGCCTTCAAGGCCGTGGCTAGTAAGTGTATTTTTCTAAATTTTTGCTCAATTTTCTATGTGTTGTCTCTATTCCTTACTTGGTCACCATTATGTGAGCTTAACCCTTGATTTGGAAGCTCTGTGAGAGCTTGGCTACTTCTTATTTGGCCTCCTACAGGCATATAATGGTAAGTTTTATTCTTCCTTCACATTTCCTCTTTAAACAAAAGCTTATAAAAGCTTTTCTTCCTGCAAAAAGAATGATTGTTTTCTCAAAACAAATGCAGACCCTCTATATAGGCCGTGAGCTTTAACTTGTATTCTCTTTGTTCTAAAAATGAAAGCTTAAGAAAGCTTATCTCTCTGCTTGGTTCGACCCTTGCTAGCATCTCATACATTTTGTATTTTTTAGGGTTTTCTTTTTATGAGCTTGCAAGCTCTAAGGCCGCGGGCTTATACTCATTTTCTCTTTGTTTTGAAGAGCTCCATAGCTCACATTGTGTATTTTGATGGTTCTCATATTTGATCATAAACCTCCATGTGGGTACTCTATATTATGAAAGAAAAATGTTTATCTTGCATGCATTCAAAACTTGAACTCAACCCACCATGGTATTCTATGCATTTTGTATTTTTCTGTCAAAACCCTCAAATGGGTTCTATAACATGAAGAAATCTACATTTGAGCTGAAACCCCTTGTGGGTAATTCTTATTTTCAAGGGAAATCTGAATTTAAAGTTGAAAAAATCCATATGGGTATTTAGAAAATAAGAGAAAAACTCTCCCACTCCTAGCTCAACTCATGAAATAGCACTCATTTAAACTCCAGAATACTTATCTTGATGGCCTTCAGACATTTATGGCTACAATCAAACACTTGCTACCTTCTATATTTTGAAATGAAATCTGCATCTTGATTTTATTCTGTATTTGAGTTGATAACCCAACATGGGTACTCTATATTTCAAAAGCAATCTGCACTTTAAGCTGAAACCATGTATTTTTGTGAAAAGTATTTTTATAAAGTAAGCTTGTTACACATCCACAATATGCAGATTTACATTCACCTCCTTGTATGAAACACATAGAAACTCTTTGTTTTCCTGTGGAAAAATAATATTATTTGACATATGATGTAATTAATGAAACTCCCTATCATCTTTCACTTCTGGATAAGTTCTCAAATGGTAAACACCCCTGACAGGAAAGTAACAGTTCAACTGTTCCATTATTGTTTTAAAACTGAATGAAACAGCTTTATTCCCCTTTATAATACTCCTCCTGTAGCAACACTCAAACAACATGAAACACACAAGAATGCCTAGTGGTAGCATCTGATGACTTTTGTTTCACTCACCACTATGAGTAACTCTGCTTAGACATCTATGTTTAGTTATCTCAAAATGCAACACCTCATTTCATAACACACTTGCAACTAGTCATTATGATATTCTTGTATGATTACTTTTATGCTTATTCCCACTTATTCCATATACTTTAATGCTTCAAAAACATGCATTCTCAACTGAATTTTTCGTGAAATGAAGTCTCTCAATGTGCTTTCATCATTTATTAAAGCTTTGTTGATGAGGTGTTATGTATGACTATTCACTATCACCATTATGACATGAAACACTTGTTGTACCAGAATAGAACATCATGAAACAGCATGAAACAATATGAACAAAACCCAAGGCAGCAAAGATGCAATTAAAATGGAAGTGCTAAAACTTTTTCAAGTATGAAACTGATACACTTCAGTTGATTCTATATATGAATCTAGCTCATTGTTCACTTGGAATTCTCACTTTGTTATTCAGATCTGATTGTTATGAATGAACAATGAACTTGATCACTCTGATAGTTTAAATTTGTTTCACTCCTTTATGAATGGCTCAGATGAGCATGATAATTGTATTTCCTTAATCAACCCTCTTGTAATTTTAAGGGGCAGCATGTCGAGCTTTACCCTTTTGGGAGCCCATTTTACTCCACATGTTTTTTTTCTTCATGAGATGATCAACTACATAACTTTTCCTATACCTGCACATGGAAACAAACAATGTTAGATAAACAATATATTATAATGATGTTTCCCTCTTTTCTTTTTTCCAACTCTTGCTTCTCCCAACTATTTCAATGTATTATCACCAACATTCTACATTATTTTTGGTGGTTCATATAGGGATGTTCATAATCAGAGCTCTAACAACTCTTTCACTTCTCTTACAGGTCTATCGGAGCTCAAGAATGAAGTATGGTGCACCACTTATGCATCGATCAAAAGAACATGCATTGATGATTATGTTCATACTTATGTGTCTTCCTTTCCTACATCTTCAATAGTGTAGCATGCTTCTCATGATTTATTGTGACAGTTACTTCCACGGCTTGTGTGGATTCTTTAATTTCTCTTTTCCTTTCTATTCTGAAAAGAAGTGCATCAAAATGCAAAATTTGTACAATCATTTGTATTCTTGCAAACAAATGAAATATTGTAATGTGAATAACATCATGAAATAAATGAAAGCAATTGATATGCTTAATCATTTGTATATTCTATCTTGTACTTCATTTTTACTACAAAGCACTGAGCAAAACCTCTTGAAATTCTTCTTTACTGAAAAAATGCATAACTAAAACTTGATAAATATAGTGCAATCAGTACTTAAAGCACATGCAGAAAATAACTGAACTTCTACTTTAAGATAAAACAACCTAATCATCTCTACCAATTGATATGTAGTGAAAATTGGTAATAGTAAACACATGTGTAGTGGTTTAGGTTGGCTAAGTGGGTTAGCTATCATTATTGAGTCTTTCTGAGGAGTGCATTTGTGAAGCATGGAATGGGATATGTGGATTCATGCTTGGACACATGAGAGTGCATTGGAGGACTTGATTCTTTAGAGGTATTCATTGTAACTCTTGTATTGGTTTATTGTTGAATAATATGAGGGATTATTGATTCTTTTGGAGGCTAGGTTTTTCCCTCTCGAGGGTTTTCCCAAGCTATATCTTATGTTATATTTTGGCTTGTATATTTGATCTATTCATTGTGGTTACTTTTATGAATGTTTATCTCTCATGGTTCATGTAGTAAATGGATTGAGATTGTAGGTTGAATGCAATATTTCCTAATACTTGATTCAATCCATATAATTCCTTCTTCAATCTACAGACCATATTAGGTTTATCTAATAACTAAAATCCTTCTAGTTGTTCCATGCATACTTCTTCTTCTAATTCTCTATTCAAGAAAGAAGGCTTCACATCCACTTGATTAAATTTAAAGTCCTTATGTGTTACAAAAGATAAAAACATTATGATAGCTTATGTTCTTGCCACTGAAGAAAATGTTTTTGTTTTTAGGTCACGGGAAAAGTTCCCAAGTCTGATTTTTCTCAATCCGTAGTAGTTCTTCTTCTATAGAATTTACCCAATGTTCATCTTTGCATGCCTCAATCACTATTTTAGGTTCAACTTCAGAAATTAAACACAAATGTACCTCTTCTTCAATAGCTTTTCTTCTTTTCAATACACCTTTGCTTTTGTCTCCAATGATCTATTCTTCAGAATGATTCCTGTACACATACTTAGGGGTTATAGGGGTCTTTTTCAAAGCTTCTTTCTCTTCAATCTACACTTAATTTTCCTTATCCTTTTATTTTTCTCTACAATCAGGTTCATCTGATTTATATCCATCTATCATTGCTAAGTTCTAAAAATCTTCATCAACCTTGACACTTGCACTCTCAACAATCTTTCTTAGTCTCTTGTTTTAGCACTAGTAGGCTTTGATTTTAGTAAAGTATCCAAGGAAGATTCCTTCATCAGAACTTGCATCAAAATTTCCCAAATTTTATTCATCTCTTTTGATATAGCATTTGCTTCCAAACACTCTGAAGTATTTGACAATGGGATCCTTCTATACCACAACTCATAGGGAGTCTTTGTGTTGTTTCATTTTTCTTGAACTCTATTAAGTATATAAATAGTAGTATGAATTGTTGCTCTCCAGTAGACTTTTGGTAGGTTTTCCTCTTTCATCATAGTCCTTGCAGATTCTTGAACAATCCTATTTTTCCTTTCAACCACTCCATTTTTCTGAGGAGTCCTAGGGGCAGACAAGTGCCTCTTTATGCCATGATTCTCACAAAACATGTTAAACTCATTGGAGTTGAACTATCCACCTCTGTTAGACATCAAACACTTCATCTTCATATCTATTTCATTCTCAACCATTAATTTAAATTCTTTGAGACTGTCTAGGGCTTTAGATATTTTTTTGAGAAAATTAACCCATGTCATTCTAGAATAATCATCAATAAAAAGCATGAAATACCTATCACCTTGAAGGCTTCTTGTTCTTGTGGTACCATAAATATTTGTATGAACCAACTCCAACAATATAGTAGTAGATTGTACTTTTACCTTGAAGCTTCTTCTTATTTTCTTTCCAATCTAACAATCCTTGGAAACAACATTGATAGTCTTTGTAATCTTTTTCAAATCTCTCACTATTTGAACTAAATTGATTCTTACCAAATTATCAAAATTAATGTGACATATCCTCTTGTTCCATAGACAAATTTCATTAATCTAAGTCATAAAATAGTGACCATCAACACCCTTGAGTTGATAAACATTTTCATTTATCCTTCTTCCAACAACAATCATAATTTCGAACCCTTTTCTGATCTCACATCCATCATCCTAAAACATGAGATTGTATCCTTTGCTACACATTTTTCCAACACTCAAGATGCTTTTACTTAAACCCTTAACATATTAAACATCATCAGTATTATGATTTCCATCAAAATTGATTGAACCTATTTCACATATCTTAGCACCTAAATGATCACCAAATCTAGCAAGTCCTCCATCATACTTTTCAAGTTTAATAAACTTACTCTTGTCTTCAGTCACATGATTAGACCATTCACTGTCAATGATCCAATAGTTATTTTCCTGTCTAGCATGAAAAGAGGATACCAAGTTACCTTTAGTTCTTTTATTTCTCTCTAGAGGGAATTCCTTCACACATATTTCAGAGTAAGCAAAAACAAAATCATCTTTTAAATCCATTATCAAGAATTCATCATCATCATCTCCATAATTAGATTCATCATCGAAAATAATTGCATCTTCTCCAAAATAATAGCTTCTCTTAATCATCTTACCTTTGTTCTCTTTGTTTTTGTCATTCACAACCCTGTTTGGACATCTTGAAGCATAGTGACCTATCTTTCCACAACTGAAACATTTGAAAGGAAACTTACCTTTGTACTTACCAATACCCATTTTCATTCTTCTCACAAAGTTAGCATCCACATCATCAAGATTCTCTTGATTTGATTCTTTAGTCTTCTCCGATTTTCTAGCCTTAAAAGAAGTCTCAACTTTTGCACCATTATTTGTACTAAATTCTCTCATTTCAAATGCATTTAAAGAACCATACAATTGATCTCTAGAATAGTGATCTAGATTTTAAAACTCCTCAATAGCAGAGACTTTATGACTGTAAGCTTTAGGTAGGGTTCTAAGAATTTTTTTTACCACTTTTGACTCTTTGAATTTTTCACCAAGACCTTTGATAGAGCTGACCACTTCATCTACCCTCTGCATGTAGCTTGTAATGTTTTCATCTTCAGACGCCTGCAAGCTCTCAAATATGATTTTTAAACTCTGCATCTTAGCTTGTTTGACCATATCATCTCCTTCATTAATATTTTCCTTTTCCCAAATTTGTTTACCATTTTTTAGATTCATGACTTTCACTAATTTAGAATTTGTAAGGCTACTCAAGAGAGCATATCTTGCTTTACTGTTTCTTTCATAGGCTTTGAGTTCAGATTTAGTGCTCAAACCATTTGTAGGCATAGTATATCCATTTTGAACTGATTTCCAAACATCATATCCCAGGTAATCCAGAAATATTTCCATCCTTGTTTTCCAAAATGCATAGTCCATTCCATCAAACATAGGGATCTCCTTGTGTGCCATCCCAGATCTACCTTAAACAATGAAGCTTTTCTCCAAGGAACCTCTCTCTAATACCAATTTTTGAATGCACAAGGAAACTGAGAGGTGGGGTGAATTAGTTGTAACTTAAAACTTCAAAACCCTCATACACATTTAGATCAACATTCATTCATTAAACCCTTAAATATGTTATGATGATTTAGCTTGAAAAGTAAATAATAGAAATTGAAACAACTTAACACCATGCATAAAAGAACACTATATTTAGGTGGAAAACCTAAGAAGGGAAAATGCATGGTGAGGATTAGCTCACAATATAGGTAATATCAAAACCAAATACAATAAGGCTCTCTGTCAGAGGGATCACTGCCCAAAGAAGAAAGACTCATTTCCAAAATAGAAAAGAAGATAGAGAACAATTGTTACACAAATAAAATAATCTCAATACAACAAAGAATCCACCACAATGATATTTACACCTTCGTAGCATGTCTAAAGAATTGTATCCACCCTTTTCTCACTACATCTAGTAGCACAACATATGAAATCTCACACTACACTTCTCAATTCCGCACTCTACAACTCTAAATTTTACATCATTTTCATCTCTCACATCTATCTCAACATCCTTAAACAACTCAAATCATATTTATATTGTTTTCAACCTCGAAACCCTCTCCAAGGTCGGCTATGCACCTCAAATGTGCATATTCAAATTAGGTTAGTCGCAAACCACTTATGTGATGGGTAGAAGTGAAAGAAGACCACACCACACCTTATCTAGGACCCAAATCTATAACACCAAAAAACCACATGCTTTTATAAACAATATTTACCATCACAAGTAGTGTAAACACTAATTTGGTCATTACCTATGTAAACACCATTA
Organism: Sequoiadendron giganteum; assembly: GCA_007115665.2. Lineage (NCBI taxonomy): Eukaryota > Viridiplantae > Streptophyta > Pinopsida > Cupressales > Cupressaceae > Sequoiadendron > Sequoiadendron giganteum. The sequence goes on from CM021106.1 coordinate 209,134,925, forward strand.
AAATTTTGAGCACACACTTCCTAAAACCCAAGGATGACTTTTGAACCACACACACCCTTGAACATGATCTAGAATATTCCACAAATTCCCTAAATCCAACGAAATCCTTCGCAACAATTTCCACCTGAAGAATGTACACACCCTGTACACTCAGGAAACTCTACTATACATTGTTACTTGAGAAACTAAATTCTAAAGTATAAAACATCAAACCACCTTGATTAAACAATGATATTTACACTATCAACACATCCTTAGAACTACAAGACCTAAAACCATTCTACGGAGAAATGTGAAGCAAAGACATTTCTCCTAGACACCTTTGTAATGCACAATCACACACTGGTGATCATAGCTTCTTTTGTACAAGGATACAACACACCAACTCTTAAATATAAAACCTCTAAAATACTCTCACCAACATATCCAAATTTCACAGGAAGATATTTAACCTAGAAGAATTGCAAATAAACACAAGAAAACACCTTTGTAACCCCAAGCACCACTACAATGCATTGTTTCCTCTTTTTATCAAATTTTCTCAAAAGAACTTAGAAACCAAGCACTAGAGACACATCCTCATCATCTTCAACACTTTCTCATTAGCACAAAGCTAACTACAACATAGTAACTCAACCACATATCCATAGACATAAGCTTATCAAAGCAACACTAGAGGTTGAAACTAGTAGCTTTACTAATGAAAACATAGTGCAACTAATCAAAGCATGGAAAAATTAACTTCTCATACTCTTGAAAAAATAGACATCAATGAAAAAACCAACTATTCATACTTGCAACAAGGAAAAAATAAATCAACAAGATAGTGGAGAAGATGATTGCAATAGTTGTATGGGCCTCACTAAAGAAAAATACCTCTATGGTAAAACAACAAAAGAGACTTGAAAATAAAAGGTTGCTATAGCATCACAACAAAATGGTCCAATGAGAAGGAGGGTGAAGACCAAGGCAACAAGGGAGCAGTACTTGGGCGTTAATGTTGAAGATGATGAAGAAGAAGAAGGACCACAATTGGTTTGGAAGAGAATATTTGAAGCTTCACAAGGTGAATCCAGTGCAAAGAAATTGAAGTTTGATATTGTTGATACAAATAGTGAGGTTGAGGTAGAAAATGAATAGGATGGATTCATAATGGAAATGAGAGAAAAGAAGGTTGAGTCCATAAAAGAGAAAAATATATTGATAGAGAAGAAAAATCAAAAGAAGAAATCTCTGGTAAAGGAACATAGTCCTATGGAGTTAGATGCCCTATTTAATGGGATTGTGCAAAATTAAAATCTAGAAGAGATTGCAACATTATATATTGAGGTTGATGAGGTGGACAAGGCCACCATTGTAGAATCCATTATAAGATATATTGTTGTTTTTGAAGTTGATATGAGAAATATTGTAGAATAATTTCCTACAGAACTTTGGAGTGTTTTGATTGAGAGAAGACAAGAAGCTATAGAGGAAGAAGCTAAATTGAAAGCTTATGCTTTAGAGAAGATTAGTTCTCTTTCTAAAGAAAAGAAAGCCACATTATCTACATTGTACAGTAAAGAATTCATAACGAAGCAAAGGGTGACAACTCTCATGGGCAGAGATCAAAATGATCTCAAGAGGCTCTAGAAAGAGTTCGTAGAGAAGGTTGCAGACTTAGCTCAAAGGCTAGGAATGACCCTGAAAAGCATATAAGAAATTCATATTGATATGCCTCATCTGGATATGAATGTTAAAGAAGATGTAAAACATGACGATTCTCAACATGAGAATGAAATAGAAGAAGGGAATGTGTAGGGAAATGTTCTCCCGGATGTGAAAGAAATTGCAAAGGAAAATATAGTAGTAGAGCATAATTTAGAAGGAGAAGCAACTACTAGAGAAGAAATTGCAAAGAAGGATACTTCTACACCTCCTCTGGTATCTGAAACTCATATTGAGAACATTTAAGGCCAACCAGAGACAATTAATCCTTTAGATAACATAGATCAGACTACTATTGAAGATGTGCCTGAGAAGAATATTGAAAAGAAGAGTTATGATGCAAAGGAGAAGAAGGAAGCAAATACACAGTTATCATTGGTGATGAGGAAAAGTATTTAAAGGAGAAAATTGTAGAGTAAGAAGTGAAGGGTACCGATGAATCTTCCAATTCCTTAAATAATTTGTTGAGTATGCATCTATAATTTCAGCCTATAGTGTTTGCTCAATTGTTACAACTTCCAACACAACAAGGATATGTGGACATGAGCAAGATTTCCCCTATTCACTAGCTTCAATTAGGAGAATTTTTCCATGCATTTGTCTAGAAATAGATAATAGAGACACATCAGAAGAGTGGATAAATAATTGATGATGTTGTGAAATTTTTCCATGAGGCCATACCTAGTGCTATAATTGACAACTCCCTCTCTAGTATGAAAAATTTGAAGTTTTTGATTGATTTTTTTAAAGAATGTGCCACTGGTTTAAAAGAGAAGCTAGATAAAGAAGTAGAGAAAAAGATAAATGATAGGAAATTGATGGATGTCATAGAGAAGTGTGCTAGTGGACATAGTAATTTCTTGAAAATCTTAAGGGTGTGCAGCCTTGTGTGGCGGAAGCCAAATTTTTGTATCACTTTTGTATGAAATGGATCGGATCCACAAAAATTATAAAGGATATGATAGACTCAATTGAGTCCCAAATTGATAAAGCTTCCAATGCCTATGATAGGGCACATGATCTAGATGGAAGCACAAGGGAAACAATTGGGAGTTTACATGAGCATTTCTTCCAACTGCAAGCGTAAAAAGAAAAGATCATTATGCAATTTGGTAATCTCAAGGATCTAGTTAAATCTAAGTTTGTATTTGTTTCTAGTGCCTTGTTGAGTGCTAAAATGACTTCAAAGTTAAATCTAGTACCCAACACTCTAGATGAAGGTTAATAAATTTTGATGGAGTTGGAGACCTAGAGTAGAATGTGTGGCATAGCCGAGAGGATTTGGGAATAAGGAAAGCAAGAATGGCAAGCTCACCTTGAGAAGATGAAAGGGTCAACCTCTTCTTCTAATTGATAGTAAATTTATTTCCTTTTATGCATTTAGTTTATTGTCTTAGAATTTTGTGTACATATGTGGATAGTATTAGGTGTTTTCTAGTTCAATTTTTTTTAGATAGCACTCCTAGAGGGAGTTGGTTAAGTTTACATCTTGTATATATGTATATATCAATCAAGGGGAGATCCGATATATGAGAAGATTATAGTATGCACCATTTTCCCTTGATGTCAAAGGGGGAGAATATTTTTGGGAGATAATTGAGGCATATTGCCATCAATGACAAAGGGGGAGATTGTTGGAAGAATAAGGAGTTTTTCATTGATGTAATTGTTGGCGACATGAGCATGTGGGATAAGTATAAGTTTCATAGCATGAAATTCAGTGTTGTCATTGATGTCAACAATATGATTTGGTATGAAGACCATTGTATAGATTAGTTTATATAGCATGGGCATGTTTAAATATAGTTATCTAATGGAAATTTACAAGAAGGTTTTGATTCGGTGAAGGCAGTTGATATGGAATTTGACTAAGTGCCAATATAGGTAATTATGTGAATAGGACATCCAATTTTTGGGTCTGCATTGGTCTCTTGTAGAAGATCTTTCTCCGCAGTTTTGGGTTAATTTTGATGGTTTTTAGAATATTCTAAATCCATAATTTCATATTGTGTTGGCTCTTGGTGTTGAAGTTATGAGTGACAGTATACTGATCTGGAAATAATAGGTGTTTTGCAGTTCAAGGTATATGTTTAGGTGAATCTATGCTTCTCTGCAGATTGGAATCTTGCTTTGCCATTTTGTGGAGATGTTGAAAGGTGTCAGTGGAGTGTGTATTCCAAATGGCATAGAGTTCGGAGGTCCACATGTCTGAATGTGGTTGTAAGTTGGAATTTTTTTTATTAGGCCATTATCGGTGCCAACCTAATGAGTTTTATATTTTGTTGACATTGAATAAGTGTTGATCCATTATGTAGGAGCTATTTTTGGGTCCTTGTTGACCTATTTAAAATTGTTATGAGTTTTGAATCTTATTGCAAAGAGTGTATGTGTTGATATTGAGTTGAAAAGCTATATTTTGTATATTACATCCAATTAGGCTAACCTAATTTGACATTGTAGGTGTTTGTGGATAAAGTAGATATATGTAAGAACTTTTTGATGTTTTAACCTTTGTGTGTGTATGAACAATATCAGTTGATGCGATTTGTATGAATATAAGGTGAATGCAGATCATAATAGAGTACTAATTCAGATTAGTATGAAGTGTGTGAAGTTGGTATATTGAGATTGAATGAAACTGTACTCTAGAATATTCTAGATTTGGTTGCAAGTATGAAGGTGTTGTCATTGATGTGTTGAGGAAGTTTTTTGTATGATGAAGATGTCAAGGATATTGAGAAAACTTTGAAAAATAGGGAAATAGTATGTTGTAGGTTGTACATGTATAGTTGAGATATTCAAGAAGATTTGTGAGTACATGGAGCTATCCTTGCATTGAGATTTGTTGGAATGAAGTAATGTGCTAAGATGGTTTCTCTACTACTTGGTTTCCAAGTGCTTTTGAGAAAATTTGTAAATAGATAAAACAATGTTGTGTAAGTGTTTAGAACATGCTTCGAGATTTTATTCACATTTCTTCTATGTTGATGCTATTCTTGTGTGCATCTAAAATGTTGTTCAAGGTTATTAGTGGTTGCTATATCAATAGTTTGGGTTTTTGGATCACTATATAGAGTGAGATATATTCACCAATGTGTGAACTAGGTTTCAGTGGTGTTTTTGGTGTTCTAGGAGAAATGTATTTGCTCTGTATTTCTCCGTATTTTTGTTTTAGGTTGTGCAGATCTAGGAAGTTTCTTATAATGTTTGTATCTTTCAAAATTCAAGGTTTCACTTAATTTAGTGTAGTAAAATGTGTGTTTCATGTGTTTCATGTGTGTATAAGGTCAACCAAATGTTTTGGATTGAAGTATTTCTATGATGCAAGTTTGGAAAAAGTTTTTGTTGGATCTTAGGTGGTTCATGGATGGTTCCAGATCGTGTTCAAGTGAATTTTGCTGTCCAAAATTTTAGATTGATTTAAGGAAGTGTGTACTTCATGTTTTATGGTGTTTAACATGAGTATTGGCCGACTCGATGTTAACAGTACATGCAAAGCTTGTGAAAGCATTTTGAAATGTGTTAGGATTAATTTGAGTCCTAACTAAGGATTTATATGGGTTGCCTTCATTCCTATCCACCACATGAATGTTTAGGTGTTAACCTAATTTGAAATTTTAAATGTAATAGATAATTTTAGACCTTGGAGAAGGTTTTCAAGGTTGAGGATGATATAAATAAGATTGGTGTATTTGTAAGATGAAAAAGAGAGGCAAGATAGACGTAAGATAGATGCGAGTATTTAATGTGCTGTGAATTATAAAAGAATAGATGCGAATTTGAGTAGAGCTATATGAATTTCAAGGTGTTGTACTTATGAAGGCAATGAGCTGAAGGTGTTTGCAATATTTCAATCAAGGCTATGAAATTTTTGGAGTAATTGTGGTGGATTCTTTGTTGCATTGATAATTTTTTCTCTATGTAACATTTCTCTTTTATCTTTTTTGTTTCTTTCTGTGGTAGTGAGCCCTAGCTGAGAGCCTTTTTTGACAATGTGTCTTATTTTGAAAGTGAGCCCTTGTATCAATTTTGCAATTACTTATATTGTGATCTAATCCTCACTGTGGTTTTTCTCTCATTGGGTTTTCCATGTAAATCTAGTGTTATCTTGTGTATGGTGTTGTTATTTTAGTTTATGTTATCTGCATTTCATGATTAATCACTTTAACAGAGTAAGGGTTTAATGAATGCTTATGGATCTAATTACTATTGATTGTTTTGATGTTTTAATTTGATACAAATAATTCACCCCCCCTCTTAGTTGTCTTGTTCATTCAAAAATTGGTATCAGAGTAAGGTTCCTTTGAGAAGAGATTGACTGCTTAAGGTAGATCCAAGATGGAAAAAAATTTGGATTGTCCTAGATTTGATGGCACAAACTATGTGTTCTGGAAGATAAAGATGGAAGGATATATGATATCTCATGGATATGATATTTAATAGGCTATAAAGAATCAATAAACTACACCTACAAATGGTCTAGGTGCAAGTGATGAGATCAAGGCACGTGAGGTAAATGCTAAGGAAATAATTATTCTTGTGAATAGTCTTTAAAATTATGAATTGGTTAAAGTTATGAATCTTAAGACTGCTAAAGAAGTCTGGTATAATATTGAGAGCATTTATGAATGAGATGATAAATTCAAAAATGAAAAGTTGTAGAATCTAAAGACACAATTTGAGACCCTGTGATTGTATGAAGATGAAATAATTACTACGTACATGTAGAGAGTTGATGAGTTGGTAAATTCATTGAGAGGTCTTGGTGCACAAGTCAAAGAACCTAGGGTGATAAAGAAATTTCTCAGATATCTTCCTGATTCTTACAATGAAAAGGTATCTACTATTGAGGAAGTTGCAAATTTTAATACTTATTCTAGAGATCAGTTGATTGGTACACTAACTTCATTTCAAATGAGAAAACTTGGCTTGAGAAATGGTACAAAAGTGGAGACTGCTTTCAAGGCTAGAAAACCAGAAAAGATTGAAGAATCAAACAGAGAAGATCTTGATGATGTGGAAGCTAACTTTGTAATAAGGATGAAAAATGAATCAGTAAGTACAAAGGTAAAATACCTTTCAAATTTTTTAGATGTGGAAATATAGGTCATTATGCTTCAAGATTTCTAAACAGAGTCGTGAACAATAAAACTAATGAGAAAAAAGGAAAGATGATTAAAATAAGTTACTATGCTAGAGAAGATGCTGGTATTTTTGATGATGAATCTGATTATGGAGATGCTGATGAAAATGAATGCTTGTTCTTAACTTTAAAAGATGAATCTATTTTTTCTAACTCTGAAAGTTGTATGAAGGAAAGTGTTCTGGAGAAGAAGGATAAGGTAGAAGGTATCTTGGTTTTTGCTTTTCATGTCAAATAGGATAAGAACTATTGGGTTATTGACAATGGTTGCTCAATTCACATGACCAGAGACAAAAGATTTTTTTAAACTTGAAAAGTATGATGGAGGATTAGTTAAATTTGGAGATGATTCAGGAGCTAAGATTTGTGGAATAGGTTCAATCAATTTTGATGAAAAGAATAACATTGAATATGTTTACTGTGTTAAAGGTTTAAAACACAATTTTTTGAGTGTTGGAAAAATGTGTAGAAAAGGATATAATCTTGTGTTTAAGGATGAAAGATGTGAGATTAGAAAAGGTTTTGGAACTATAATTTATGTTGGTAAGAGGATAGTTGGAAATATCTATCAGCTCAAGGGTGTTGATGGTCATTGCTTTATGTCTCAGATTAATGATACTTGGTTATGGAACCAGAGGATGTGTCACATGAATTTTGATAATTTGATTAGAATCAGTTCAGTTCATGTAGTAAGAGACCTACCAAGAATTACAAAGCCTATCAATGTTGTTTTCAAGAATTGTCAATTTGGGAAACAAATAAGGAGTAGTTTCAAGGGAAAGGAGCAATCTGCTACCAGACTACTGGAATCAATACATATAGATCTTTGTGGTCCTACAAGGGTGAGAAGTATTCAAGGTGATAGGTATTTCATTCTTTTGATTGATGATTACTCTAGAATGACATGGGTTACTTTTTTAGATATAAATATGATGGATAAGATAGATTCAAAGCATTTAAAGCTATGGTTGAGAATGAAATGGATTTGAAAATAACATGTTTGAGGTTTGAAAGAGGTGGAGAATTAACTTCTAATGATTTTAACATGTTTTGTGATGTTCATAGAATAAAGAGGCACTTGTCTACCCCTAGAACTCCTTAGGAGAATGGAGTGGTTGAAAGGAAAAATCAGGTTGTTCAAGAAGTTGCTAGGACTGTGATGAAATAATCTAACTTACTAGAAGTCTATTGGAGAGAAGCAATTCATATTTTTTTTTACATACTTAACAGTGTTCAATCCAAAGCTAATAGAACAAACACTCGTTATGAGTTGTGGTATGGAAGAATTCCTACTGTCAAGTACTTTAGAGTATTTGGAGGCAAAGGTTATATCAAAAGAGATGAAGAAAACTTAGGAAATTTTGATGCAAGGTTTGATGAAGGTATCTTCCTTGGATATTATACTAAAAGAAAAGATTACAAATGTTACAACAAAAGGCTAAGAAAGATTATTGAAAGTGAAAATGTTAAGGTTGATGAATATTTGCAGAATTCAATTGATGTAGATGGATATGTGTCAGATGAACCTACTTGTGGAGAAGAAGTACAAAATGAAAAGGAAAAAGCTCTTGAGAAGACCCCTAAGACCCCTAATTATGTGCAAAAGAATGATTTCGAAGAACATATCATTGGAGACAAGAGGAAAGGAGAATTGTCAAGAAGTAGAGTTGTTGAACCTGCGGTAAATCTATGTTTACTCTCTAAAGTTAAACCTAAAACAGTGAGTGATGCATGCAAAGATGAACATTTGATGAAGGATATGGAAGAAGAACTTATGCAAATTGAGAAAAATTAGACTTGGGAACTAGTTCCTAGACTGGAAAACAAGAACATAATTGGAACTAAGTGGGTATTTAGAAAAAAACTAAGTGAGAATGGAAAAGTGGTAAGAAATAAGGCAAGAATTTTATGTAAGGGTTACTCACAAGTGGAAGGAATAGAATTTGAGGAAAAAAATTCTTCAGTGGATAGGATGGAAGCTATCAGATTTTTTTTGGAATTTTCAACATACGAGGATTTTAAAGTTTATCAGATGGATGTGAAGTCTACTTTCTTGAATGGTGAATTGGAAGAAGAGGTTTACATGGAACAACCAAAATGATTTTAGTTATCAGATCAACCAGATATGGTTTTCAAATTGAAAAAGGCATTATATGGATTGAAGCAAGCTCTCAAAGCTTGGTATGCAAGATTAGATAGATATTTCTTACAACAAGGATTCAATAAAGGCACCATAGAAAGTAATATTTACTTCAAAATTGAGGAAGATAGAACCTTGATAGTAGTAGTGTACGTGGATGACATTATCTTTGGAGAAAATGAAGCTGTGTAAGAAATTTGTAGAAGAGATGCAAAAAGAGTTTGAAATTTTAATGTTTGGGGAGATGAATTTCTTCCTTGGACTACAAATCAATCAAACAGATAAAGGAATTTTCATTTCACGGTCAAAGTATGTCAAAGAGATGTTGAAGAATTTTGGAATGGAAGACTCCAAACCAGTATACACTCCTATGGCGACTGGTTGCAAATTCAGCAAAGATGATGAATCACCTAAGGTTGATTAGTGTAAATATAGATCTATGATTGACGGACTATAATATCTAACCACTACTAGAGAAAATATCATGCATGCAATTTGTCTTGTGGCTATATTTCAAGAAGATCCTAAAGAGACACATGTTGTAGTTGTGAAGAGGATATTCAGATATTTAAAAGGATCTCTAGATTGTGGCTTATGGTATCCTAAGGATATTGATTTCACATTAAATGCATATATAGATGCAGATTGGGCTGGTTGTGTTGATGACAATAAAAGTACAAGTGGTGGTGCATTCTTTCTTGAATTTAGATTGGTGTCATGGTTAAGTAAGAAGCAAGATTTAGTTTCTTTATCCATTATATAGGTTAAGTATATTGCAACAACATATTGTTGCACATAAGTATTATGGATGAAATAGGCATTGAAGAATATCAGAGTAGTGTATGATGAGCCTATTTCTATCCTCTATGATAATACAAGTGCAATTAAAATTTTAATGAATCTAGTGATGCATTCAAGGAAAAAGCATATATCAATCAGGTGTCACTTTCTAAGAGAGAAGGTTATGGAGAATGAGGTGAAGCTTGAATATGTACCTAAAAAGGATCAAATTGAGGACATATTTACTTAGGCTCTTCCTAAGGATACTTTTGGGTATCTTCGGGAGAAGTTGGGGGTTATTTCCCATCCTTCTTTGAACTAGCTACATATGGAGATGCATCATTCCAATGGATCTATGGATTCATCTCTTTTCTAGATTGATGTTGGTGGCTACCTCTCGGGGGAGTAGGTAGTGTCATGTGTTGTCATTGTGTAGATTTGTTGATTTGATTGGGTGTACTCCAAAGGGGGAGTATTTAGAGAAAGTATCTTGGTTCAGTGTTAAAGGGGGAGAAAAATGCAAAATAATTTATCCTTTTCCATTCATTTTAGAGGGGGAGAAAGAATCATATGAAAAAGTTTATCTACTCAAGAAAAAAAAGGAAACCATGAGAAAGTGTATTCAGAGCTGTTGTGTTGTCTTTGATGGTTTTTCATATCATGTGTTGCCATCAATGAAAAAGGGTGAGATTGTTACAAGTATGAAGGTGTTGTCATTGATTTCAATAGGATAATATTATTAATCTTTTGAGGAAGTTTTTTGCATGATAAAGATGTCAAGGATATTGAGAAAATTGTGAAAAAGAGGGAAAGAGTATATTGCATGTTGTACATGTATAGTTGAGATATTGAGGAAGTGGTTGTGAGTAGATGTATCTATCCTTGTGTTCATATTTTTTGGAATGAAGTAATGTGCTAAGATGGTGTCTCTAATACTTGGTTTCCAAGTACTTTTGAGAAAATTTGATAAACAAAGAAAATAGTGTTGTGTAAGTGTTTAGAATGTGCTTCCAGATGTGCTCCACATTTCTTCTATGTTGATGCTATTCCTATGTGGATCTGAAATGTTGTTCAAGGTTGTTAGTGGTTGCTATATCTAGAGTTTGGGTTTCTTTATCACTGCATAGAGTGAGATATATTCACCAGTGTGTGAACTAGGTTTCAGTGGTGTTTTTTTCGGTCTAGGAGAAATATATTTTCTTTGCATTTCTTTGCATTTTTGTTTCAAGCTGTGTGGATCTGGGAAGTTTCTTATAATGATATTATCTTTCAAAATTCAAGGTCTCACTTGATTTAGTGTAGTACAATGTGTGTATAAGGTCAACTAGATGTTTTGGGTTGAAGTATTTCTATGATGCAAGTTTGTATGAAGTTTTTGTTGGATCTCAAGTGGTTTGTGGATTGTTTCATATCATGTTCAAGTGAATTTTTTTGTCCAATTTTAGATTTATTTAAGGAAGTGTGTACTTAATGTTTTATGGTGTTTATCACGGGTATTGGCCAACTTGGTGTTAACACTACATGTGAAGCTTGTGAAAGTGTGTTGAGATGTGTTAGGATTAATTTGGGTCCTAACTAAGGATTTATATGGGTCACCTTCATTCTTATCAACCGTGGGAATGTTTAGGTGCCGACCTAATTTTAAATTTTAAATGTAACGGATAGTTTCCGACCTTGGAGAAGGTTTTCAAGGTTGAGGATGATATAAATAAGAGTGGTGTTGTTGTAAGATGCAAGAGAGAGGCAAGATAGATGTGAGATAGCTGCGAGTATTGAATGTGACACAAATTATAGAAGAATAGATTTGAATTTGAGTAAAGTAGTGTGAATTTCAAGGTGTTGGACTTTTGAAGACAGTGAGCTGAAGGTGTCCTCAATCTTTCAATCAAGGCTGAAAAAGTGTTAGAGCAATTGTGATGGATTCTCTATTGCATTGAGAATTTTTTTTCTATGTAACATTTATCTTCTATCTTCTTTCTTTATTTTAGTGGCAATGAGCTATGGCTACGAGCCTTTTTGGAAAGTGTGTCCTATTCTTTCAGTGAGCCCTTGTATTGTTTTTACAATTACTTATATTTTTCAGCTAATCCTCATCGCTGTTTTTCCCTCATTGGGTTTTCCACGTAAATTTGGTGTTCTCTTGTGTATGGTGTTGTTATTTGAGTTTCTATTATCTACATTTCATTATTAATCAATTTAACTGAATAATGGTTTAATGAATGCTTGTGGATCTAATTACTATTGAGGTTTTTGTTGTTTTAATTTGATACAACTGATTCACCCCCCTCTCATTTTTCTTGTTCATTCAATAGATGCATTTTGTAACAGTTCAAATTTAACTATTTTCCACCACGCTCTTTTATATTTTCTTCTTTCAATGGGTAGTGAGTCCACTTAGACAATGAGTCCACCTATAGTGAGCACTTCTGTAATATACTATAACTAATTATAATATGTTGTGAGATAATCCTCATGAAGGTTTTTTCCATTTTGGGTTTTCCATGTAAAAATTGGGTGTTCATGTGTTATTTGATGTTGTTGGTTGTCTTCATGCTATTATTCATTACTAGAAATTACATATGCTATGAGAATTGAATGTTTAGATGCTTAAGTGTTTTAAAAGAATATTGATTCACCCCCCTTCTTAGTATTTTGGGTGTTCAACAAGGTTGACCCGAATGATGTATTTTTGAGGGTCCCGTATGGTGTTTTGAATATTGAAGACATAAGGATCTATATGTGTGGAAAATTGTAAGATTATGATCAATCAAAGCTTTGTGATGTGTGGGTGAAATAACTCATCGGTGATGATTTTGCACTAAATCCTGAATACCAGAATTTAGTAATGAAGAAACTTGATGTATGGCAAGGGTTTCCCAACTTTTTCTATGATGATGCTTGGGTGAGATATGCATTAAGTAGAGGTCATGATAATTTTTTATGGAAATATCTTCCTAACATGATTACCAAGAACGTGATTAGGGTTGTTATGGGTTTATGTTGATTCAAACCCATTCCAATGCTTAAGTCAGTAAGAATGAGGTTGTAACAGAGCTTACTAGTGCAAAGTATGAAAAGAGAGAGTTGACCATCAAGGACATAAAAAATACTATGGTCAAGTATGTCATAATGATGATTGGATATAAAATCTATTTCTCTAAATGAGAGAATTTAGTTTCGGCCACCGCAATTAACACAACATATAAAATATAGTGAATGGTGTGGATTTTGACTTGTGTGAGCTACTGAGAGCATAACTAATGGAAAATTTGTAGAAAATAAAGGATTTAAGATATCCTTTAAAGTGTGACACATTGATCATATGTGTATTTTTTTACTTCTTGAGAGAGCTACCTAGTACAAAGAATGTTGTTTGATTGAGAGATAGATTGGTAGCACACTAAATTAGAGACTACCTTAGAGGGATTGGTGATGCGAAGGCATAGGATGAATCCCTTTGGGGTTTCTTCAAAATATTTCAAAAGAATATGCAGGAAAGGGAGATGATTCCCTAAAATATGATTGAGAAAGACAAGAGTGATATCATCTCCATGGGTTCCAAAGATGGGTGCATCATACAGGTTGTTTAGCCTAGGATAGTATAGATCCCAAAAGAAGAAATTGTGAGGAGTGCAAATTATATGTTGAGCCAGCCGAGGGACACCTTTGAAGAAAGGTATAGAAAATATGAGGAAAATTCCATGAAATTCCACATGGACTAAAGGAAAAAGACTATAATAGAAAATGTTGATAAGATGACTCCACAACTTATAGAGGAAATGGGGCTTACTAAAGAGCAAGTTCAGAAGGCTAAAACCATGTCTGGCTCACCAGGAGGTGTTGGCAAATGGACAGTGCTCCCCTCGGGATTTGTGGCATGGTCTAACTACCTCCTATGGATCCATTAACTCTGGAAGTTGTATCAGGCATTAACAGGTCAATATTTTGGTGCAATGACAATTGTGGGCCAAAAAATGGTATCATATCCAAAGGTTTCAGGTTCGAATCCCCTCGGGTAACACTGAGGGGGAGTTTTTTGGTAGATGGTTAGTGCTCCCCTCAGAATTCATGACATGGACTAAATACCTGTTGTGGATTTTTTAACTCTGGCAGTTGTATTGAGCATTAATAGGTTGATCTTTTGGTGCAACAAAAATTATGGGCCAAAAATTGGTATCAGATCCAAAGGTCTCGGGTTCGAATCCCCCCGGGTAACGTTGAGGGGGAGTTTGTTGGTAGATGTTCAGTGCTCCCCTTGGGATTTATGACATGGACTAATCGCCTCCCATGGATCCATAACTCTGGTAGTTGTATCGGGCATTAATAGGTCGATCTTTTGGTGCAACAACAACTGTGGGCCAACAGGAGGTTCATGAAATATCAGAAGATCTGGTAGAACAACTACCACTCCTTCGATTTCCCAGAAGTCCTCTGAGACTAAGATTGCTACAAGATAGAAGAGAAAAGAGTCTATAAGTACTCTAGTAAAGGGGGAAACACCTTTGGTAAAATAGCAGATTAAAGGATTGGAAAAGAAAAGGTTTCTTTGGAAACACAACAATCAATAGGCCCTATGTGAAGAAGAATGAAGACTAAAGCCACAAGGGAAAAGTACATGGTTGTAAATGTGGAAGATGAGGAAGAAGAACCACAATTGATCTAGAAGAGATCCGGTATGCATGAGGAAGGGTCCAATGCAAAAAGGATAAAAGTAGACATTGTGGATATAGATGATGAGGTAGAAGTAGAAAAATAAAAACAAGCCTTTATGATCCACATGAGAGAAAATAAGATAGAGTTTGAAAAAGAGAAGAAATCATTAGATGACATAAAATAATAGAAGAAAAAGACTCTAATAAGGGCACATAGCCCTATGCAACTTGATACTATATTAAATAGAATTGTGGAGCATGAGATGTTAGGAGAAATTGTAGCTTTGTACACTACTGCAGATGATGTAGATAAGGCTACCATTGAAGAAGCTATTGTAAAGTATATTATTACTTTTGAAGTTAATATGAAGAATATTGAGAAGCAGTTGCTTGAAGAGTTGAGAGATGTACTACTTACATGGAGGTAGGAATAAATTGATGAGGAGGAAAAGCTAAGATCTTTTGCTTTGGAAAATATTAGTGTACCTCTCTTAGAAGAGAATAAAGCCACATTGAATAAATTGTACAGTAGGGAATTATGGACAAAGAAAAGGGAAACCACCCTCATGAGAAAAGATCAAAATGATCTCAAAGGCTCAAGAATCTGACAGTTGAGAAGGTTGAAAAGTTAGCACAAAGATTAGGGATGACTTCAGATAGTACAAAAAAATTGTATGATGATATGGCTACCTCAGATGTAAATATTGTAGAAGAAGCACAAAAAGAAGATGCTCAACATGAGTTTGAAACTAAAGAAGGAGATGTGCATGATAATGTTCTTTTGAAAGTGGAAGCAATAGTTGAAGAAAAAATTATAGATGAGGAAAATTTTATCAGAGAGGACACTATAGTACAAAAGAAGGATGTACCCACTCAACATAACATACCTCCTTTGAAATGTGAGGTTAATATAGAAGATTCACAAGGTAACACAAAGAAAAACATGCCTCCAAATAAAAAAGATCAATCTACTAGAGAAGATGTGCCTATAAATATAGAAAAGAGTTATGAGTAAAGCCCTAAGGAGAAGAAGGATGAGGATGCATTCGATAATGATGAGAAGAAGGATGTGTTGAAACTAGTTAATACGAGTAACAAGAAGAAGGTTGCAGAGGACAATGAACAGACTACTAGAGAATCTTTTGATACCTCCATAGATTCATTAAAGAATTTGTTAGTTATGCAACTCCCATTTCAACCAATAGTGTCCACCCAATTATTGCAACTTCCAATGTAATAGGGGAAAGTGGACATGGAAAAAATATCTCTGCCACACAAGCTTCAACTAGGTGATGATTTCCATGATTCTACCGAGAAATAAATTCTAGACTCATCAAAAGAGTACAAAGATCATTGTTGAAGTGGAAAAGATTCTTTAGGGGAGCAGACTCAGAGTAAGTATCGATAACTCTCTATTCGGTATGGAGAATCTAATTTTTTTGCATGATTCTTTCAATGTGTATTCTAGTGGATTGAAAGATAAGTTGGAGAAGGAGATAGACACAAAGATGAATGAGAAGAGGTTATTAAAAATAATTGATAAGTGTTCCACCACACAATAAATTTTACTAGGATAATCTCAAAAGTGTACAAGATTGCTTGGCAGAAGCCAAAGTATTATTTGAGTTTTGCATGAAATGTTTGAGCTCTAAAAAGAGCACAAAAGATTAGATGGACTCAATTGAGTCCCAAATTGACAAAAAATATTGTGCTTATGATATAGCACAAGATTTGGATGGAAGCACAAGGTATACCATTGAAAACCTACATGAGTAGTTCCTCTAACTACAAGTTTAGAAGGAGAAGATTATAATGTATTTTGGTCATCTCAGGGATCTGGTCAATGCTAAGTTCATACCTATTTTCAGTGCCCTATTGAGTGTTGAAAAAGTTTCAAAGCTAAATCCGGTACCTAGCACTCCAAATGATGGTGAAGAAATCTTGATGGAACTTAAGACCCAAAGCAAAATGCTTGGCCTAGCCAAGAAGAGTTGGGAGGAAGGAAAGCAAGAGTAGCAAGCTCACCTAGAGAAGCTGCAAGAGTCAAATTCTTCCTATATATGACTATATTTCATTCTTTTTTATGCATTTTAGTTTATTTTTTAGATTTTACTATACATATGCAGATGGTATAAGGCAATTTTTCTAGTGCAAGTTTTTATTATCTAGTAGTATTGGATAGAACCCTTGGGGTTTTCAATAAATTTTTGGGGAGTTGTCAAGACATATATATGCACCCTTTACCATTGATGTTAAAGGGGGAGAAAATATTTGTGAGATAGTTAAGGCATGTTTCCATCAATGAAAAAGGGGGAGATTTTTTAAATAATAAAAATATCTTCATTGATATGTTTTGCTGGCAACATGAGCATGGAGTATGTGCACAAGTTGTATAGAATGTAGTTCAGTGTTGTCATTGATGTCAATATTGTATTTTGGTATGAAGAGCACCATGTAGACCAGTTTGTATCACTTTAGCATGTTTGAAGATGATTATCAAGTGCAATTTTGCAAGAAGGTTTGATCTGGTGAAGATAGTTGAAGTAAGAAATTGACTAAGTGTCAAAACAAGTAATTTGGTGTATAAGACATCCAGTATTTTGGTCTGCATTGATCTGTTGTGAAGTATATTTCTCTAAAATCTTAATATAATTTTTTTGGATGCTAGAAGAGTCTAAATCTAGAGTTTCACAATTTTTTTGTCTTTGGTGTTGAAGTTATGAGCAACAGTATATTGTGTCTGGCAATGGCAATATTTCCATTTTAGTGTGCATTTTTTGTGAATTTACAATTCTTCACAGATTGATATTAGGCCTTGCAGTTTTGTGGAGATGTTGATAGGTGTCAGTAGAATCTATATTCCAAGTGGCATGAAGTTTTTAGGCTGAACAATTGATGAATTTTGATGTTAGGTCATTACTGATGTCGACCTAATAAGTTTTGGGTACTGTGAAATTTGAATAAGTTTTGATCCATTATGTGGGAGATATTATAGGTCCATTTTGACCTATTTGAATGTGTTAGAAATTTTTAATCTTAGCACGAAGCGTGTATGTGTGTATGTCAAACAAACAAGTTAGATTTTGTATATTATATTAGGCCGACCTAATTGATGTTGGGATGAAATTGATATAAGTATGAGTTCATTTCGGTGTTGTACATGATATGTTAGCAAATATTCAAGTGTAATAGATGTGAATTGTGCGAAAGTGATACAAGTGTAGAGTAGAGTGTTAGAGAAAAGTGATGAACTGTGTTGACTCTGTGTATTGATCTTCAATGGAACTATACTCCAACATATTGTGGATGCATTTGTAGCAATTCAAATCTAGGTTTTGAGCCACACTCTCTTCTATCTTTTCTCCTTTATGTGGGAAATGAGTTCTCTAGGAAATTGAGTCCAATTGCAATGAGAAATTCCATAATATCTTATAATCTGTTATAATATATTGTGAGCTAATCCTTACCATGTTTTTTCCCATTTTGGGTTTTCCACGTAAAAAAATTGGTGTTCATGTGTTATGCCATATTGATGGTTATTTTCATGATTTTATTTCCTACTACAATTTAAATATGCTATGTGAAATGACTATTTGAATGTCTAAGTGGTTTAAAAGAATACAGATTCACCCCCCTCTCAGTATTTGGGGTGTTCAACAATGATATGTGTTGGTATTGATAAGAGGATGAAACGGGATTGAAATATTAGAGATGCTTTTTATAATATGTCGCATTTACAAGGTGTGGTACCCTTAACACGAAGGGCCCCAAGGGCCAAAGTTTAGATAAAAAAAAGAGAGTAGATATAGCATGGTATCCAGAACACAAACAATATTGGAGGTGTTGATAGGTAAATGAGATTAGATTTGAGGTTTGGAGATGATATGATGTGTTGAAATGGGATCAATATTGAGATGTGAGGAGAAGGGATGGAATGTTGAACTCATGGGATATGTGATAAAATGTTTTGGGTGTGAGAGGCGATTTTGATATGCAAGTGGGATGTGGGATTAATGGTTTAAGATGAAGTGGGGAGAATGGAAAAATATGGGAGAGATAAAGGGTCATGAGGATAAGAAGAATATGGATGGTAGGTGAGATTATAATTAATAGAAGGTGATTGTGTAGAATGAGTTTTTGGGATGATTTGAGATGTGCCAAAATCATTGGGCAATTTGGCACCTTTGTTGGCTATCATAAGGATATATTGGTCAGGATGATTCAAAATTTATCTATGCATCAAGTCATTGGATTGGATATCTTGGGAGAAGTCTAATGATATCGGTGAGTCTTGGTCACTTGAATCATGATAAATTATGATGTAGGATGGACATGGAAATGGATTCTCCATGGGGATTTGGTGGAATAACTTATCAAATAATATTTCATTGAAAGATAAAGGAAACCCGTTGGAGGCGATAATTGACTTTCTTGCTTGGGACGTTGTGATACACATCCAAGAGAGAGACCTAGGAATGATTATATGGTATAAAAAATTATGGATATGCCTTGGAATTGAGATGATTGGAAGGAGGATAATAATAGAATGGATGAAAAGGGGATAATGAGAGAATGGATGAAAAAGGGATAATGATGAAAATTTGATACAAGACTAATAGTGTCTCAAGTTAATCTAGATCCTTAGATTGATAATGATGGGGTTTTTCTATTTTACACTTTGATAATATCCTAGGTAAGGCTTGGATTTTCTCACTAAAGCTTGGATAATCACTTGAGAAAGGCTTGGATAAAGGATGATTTCTCTTACCTAAGAATAGATAATCATTTAGGAAAGGATTGGATATGGTTATTTGACCTTGGATAATCACCTAAAAGATGCTTTGATGGGGATTTTGATAAAAATGATTAGGATCTAGATAGAATTTTGAAAACATTGATATTGATAGGACATGATATAGATTATTATTGGATGATAAGATTGTTCAATGATGAAACATAATAGATATGAAAGATAACATATATTGATGATGATAAGTGATGGATCATATATGATACAATAGGATAGAGATTGGATAGGAAGATAATAATATATAATGATGAAAGTAATGATGATAGAAGATGATAATGATACAATATTATAAGACACACAATAAAAATGAGAGGGGGGGTGAATCAATTGTACCTTAAAACCTTTAAATCATCATAAAGTATCAATATGAATGTAAACAAATGAAACATCAACACATAAACAACTGTGCATAGTAGAACACAAGATTTTACGTGAAAAAACCTTATCAAGGAAAAACCATGGTGAGTATTAACTCACATATATATGAATAACAACATCAATTATAAAATTATCACTTCTAAAAGGGATCACTACCCAAAAGAAAGAAAGGCTCACTACCTAGAGGACTCACTATCTGGAATAGAAAGAGAATAGAAGAAACTATTACAAGGAGGTTCACTACCTCAGAGCAATAGGAGAATCCACAACAAAAACTCTACACTATCCAAAACCTTCATCTCACTGCCTCCAACAACTTTAGGCACACTGAAATGTAGAAACCTTCTTCTCACTTCTTCTAATAGCCTTAGGTATTCAAGATCGCACTCGGATCTAAAAACACTTACATTTGAATCATACTCCACACCACACTCTTGTTATGCCTTGCATAACCACCCCATCTTTTGCCTTGGTCAAAATGGGTCCCCCTTTATGTATTTTTATCTCTTGTTGTCTTCTAAACAAAGTCTGGAGTCTTTCTCCTTTCAACACTTTGTTTATTTTTGTTTAAGTCTATCGGAATTAGAGCCGGAACCAAATTCGGGTTCTGAAACCACAATCAAAACTCGTTCTGGGGCCCATCCCGATAGTCTTTTCTTCAGTCTGTTGTTTTGTCTTTAGCGGACTCGAAGCCGGAGTGGGCGTTAATTTAAGTGTTTATTGAAAATTGAAAAATCTAAATTCATTTCTGCCTCCGCCTCTGCTTTTCAACTTTTGGGTTTAGTCTTGTCCTTGTGTTAAGTTTTATTATGTCGGTTCTTTTGTTTTACTTTTTGTGTTGAGTTTTGTTTTATGCTTTATTGGCGGAACCGGAACCGGAATGGGAATTTTGTTTGGAAATTTCTTAAAGTTTCGATTCAGGTTCTCTTTCAATTCCACCCCCACCGCTTTTGGATCGTTAACTTTTTGACTGAAGTCGCACTACAGTGAACTGTTGGTTCTCTTTCAGTTCTGACTCCGCCCGATTGCATTTAATGCATTATATGACAACTGCTCGTGTAGGTAAGAACTCTGATTTTTTTATCTCCATTTAAGGATTATACGTATCATTATTATCATTGTTAAAAACTTGAAGAGTAAGGAAGAGCAGCGACGGAGTTCATTTGAGCAAATCGGTTGAACGAGGAGAAGATTATTGTTTGTAGATCAGTTCAGAAGGTTAGCTGGGTTCTTTTGTGTTTGAGGTAGGGTTTCTTATTGTTATTGTTTGTCATTTATTTACTGTTACATTTTTGTGTTTGCTCGTATCATTTCATTTTTACAAAATTCGTGGTTCTTAGTTTGTGTTTGTTTGCGTAGGTTCTTGTTTTGTTTGTTTGTCTGGTTCTTTCTCGTTGCTTTTACTTTTGTTTTTGGTTCTTTTGTTCTAGGGCATGGTCGCTTTCACGTTTTAGTCGTGATCACGTTGTGCTATTTTGATTTGCAGTAAATTGGATTAAATTTAGGTTTTAAATGGTGATTAGTTGGATTAGAGATTTACAGTGAGTTAGGGTTAATTGAATCTCATTTTTACTTAGGGTCTTATCGTGTATTCAATCTGGTAAAACGACAAGGTTTAAAATCTATGCCCTAGTTTTCATGTCATATTTCCTAGATTAGGGTTTCATGTATGTCTGTGATCACTTTTAAAGGTTAAAATATGATGCCCTAAAATACAGTCGCTCCTGGTCATATGGGGATGGTTTTTGTCGAGTCCCAGGTTAGCCCCATGTCGTTTTGATAATCGCCTAGTTTGGAACCATGAAGTTGTGTGTTAAGTCAATGAAATCTTTGATGACGTCATGGTCAACATAGGTGGAGACAGGATCAGAATCGATCTTGAACTTGAGAATTCTGTTTTTGCAAAAGGTATCGATTCCATTTCCATCCCGTCTTTGGCTTCGCGTATAATGAGAAAGTCTTCTTTTGAAATAATGATAACAATGAACAAAAGCGAAGGTGGAATGGAAATAGAATATGAAAATATAAGAATCTGAAGGAGAACCAAATTCATTTTTTCTTTCGATCCCGGTTTCGACCACCTTCTTGAACCCGACTCCGAGCCCGTTCATTGTTAGTGAAATATCTATATTGGTTTTGGCTCTGAGTCCGACAGTGTTGTAAAAGAGACTAGTTTTAGATTGTGTTTCTGCCTGGTTCTACCTCCGGTGCATATATGAAAGGTATGGTTTTTAAAGCATGTTTTGTAATGATATTTAAAGATCTAATTAGAGGTTTTTCTTGCAGGAAAGTTGAAAGATGTCAGGAACATTAGGGGAAGCTACTCAAAGGAATCAGCCTACAGGAATATCAAAGGCAATGCCAAAACCAAAGAAGTTGAAGCCAGAACAACTACCTTATACCTTGAGGTATAACCATAGGAGTCCTATGGTGAAGGTGAGCAAGGTGGAATTTGACTGGTTAGATATCACTGATACAAACTTGGGCCAATACAACTTCGAGGAGTTATATGCAGACACCTTTGCGGAATGAGAAGATCTAACAGGGAGGACACAAAGAATTCTTGATTCTGGTTTAGCCCATATTACTTTGTTTCCTTTGTCAATCCAATGCCCATAATTGAACTTAACAGCTGCAAGTGCCTACAATCCTATTACCAGACAGTGCATGGATTCTCAGAACAATGTGATCATTGATCTTACTCCTCAAGCATTGCAAAATATATTTAATGTCTTGGATCCTAAAAACTTGATGCAGTTGGATGAGGCAGAGGCCTTGGAGAAATATGGTTAGTATAAGGACTCCAATAAATTTCATTTGAACAAGAAGTGGTTGAAGAAAAAAAATAAATCTTTAAGCAAACTTGCAGACCAGCCAAAGAGGGTAGATTTCTATAAAGAGGTATCAGATATAATTATGATGTTGTCTAGAGTTTTTGGGAAGAGAGATACATTTCGGTTCAAGGAATGGATGTTTCCTTTCATCCAGATAATTTTAAATGGAAAAAATAGTTTGATTGGCCTATGATCATATCAAATGCTATCCATAAT
Organism: Sequoiadendron giganteum; assembly: GCA_007115665.2. Taxonomy (NCBI): domain Eukaryota; kingdom Viridiplantae; phylum Streptophyta; class Pinopsida; order Cupressales; family Cupressaceae; genus Sequoiadendron; species Sequoiadendron giganteum. The sequence continues at coordinate 209,157,585 of CM021106.1, forward strand.
CAACTAGGAAACATCAAAGAAACTAAGTGTTTCTTTATGACTTCTTATATTGTGTATGCAGCGGCAAGGTTGGGTGTTTTCCCAAGTTTGAACAGAGTGGGTATAATGGGAGCCTTGGATGGACAAAAGAAAGTGTGGGAACACTATGACCAGTTGTCTCTACAAGTTTCTGAGACTCACTTCAGAAGAGTCAATGATGCATTTATATATGTAGTCACTAATAAATTGAATGGAGATGCAGGGTATAGGTTGAGTCAGGAAGCCATAGCATTCATTTCTGAATGGAGATGTTGGTACATTCAATACCCCAAATTCATATTTTTCAGGTTAGCTGGTTTTGAAGGCCATCCACATTTTCTTCCAAGGTACTGCAATAATAGAATAGTGTTGATGGAGTTTGTGTATCAAGCTCTTGGAGTTAATGCTCAGTTTGGGATCAAACATAAAACTGGATGTCATAAGTTTCCCATGAAGTTGGGTGAGTATGGCTATCAACACTTGGTAGGAGAAAAGGTGGTTTGTAACGAGCTGATATAGTTGAAATTGGGATTATACATAGCTCGCAAGTATTTTGATCCAAAGGGTAAGATGTATGCCTTGTTGCCTTCAGTGTTTACCAGAAATTTAAATTTTCTAGAGGATTTTTGGAGTGACCAGAAAGATGAGTATGATCTAAGGAAGAAGAATTATGAAAGGCTATCTGTCGCACTCATGTCTGAGCTTGGTGTTAAAGAAAATATTCCTGACACATTGGTAGATGATGGAATTGTATTGGATCCATCCTATGAGGCTTTGAACATTGGCACCAAGAGTCTAGATCCAATTGATTGGGACAGTGAAGAAACCATTGATATTAAGCGGATCAGATGGACAGTGTTGGATAGAAGTGTTAACTGGTTAGTGCTAAGAACCAACACTCCTCAAGGACCAGCCCCTAAAAAGGGTAAGGGATATAAAAGGATCAAAAGGAAGACACCTCCTAAAGAGCCTTTGGAGTTCTTTCCCCTAGATATTGATGAGATAGAACTTGAAGTAGCAGGGGATGTTCCAATAGGATCTGCTGTTTCAACACCTACATTAGGTGAGTCTTTTGCACAAATCTCACTTACAAAACAATAGAAAGGAGAAGTTCAAGAGGGAGCTCTTCATAGCATGGCTGAAACAGCTAAGGGAAAAGAAGTGGAGAAGGAGATTCATGAGGTTGGGACGATTTTAGATGAAACTGAGTTAGAGAAAGATATGCAAGAAAACATGCCTCTAGAGGAGGATATTGAGTAGGTTTTGACACAAGAAGAGTAATGGAAGCTGTTTGAGGATGCAAAAAGAAATTTTGATGCAAAGGCAGCAGCGGAGAAACAAAAGGAAATTGATGCTAAGGTACAAGCTGATGCTATACTGCACCAGCAACAATTAAAAACTAGACAAAGTAAAGCCAAGGCAATGGCTGATTAAGTAGAGAGACAAAGAAAGCAATAAGAACATGAACTCAAGGTCAAAGAAGAGAATGACAAGTTCGAATTGATACAAAAGATCCATGACCTTGAGGAGGAGAAGGAAAGGAACCGGAGGGAAAAGGAAATCTTGGTTGCTAGGTTGAAACTTGTAGAGGAAGTTCACCAAAAGGAAGGAGTAGAACAATTACAAAAGGAAAAAGAAGCCGAAGAGTTGGTTAAGAAACAACAAGAAGAAGAAGCAAAGGTAGAAAAACTTAAAGCTTTGGAGACATAAAGATTAGAAAGGGAAAGGCTAGAGGCCTTAGAGAAAGAGAAGTTGGAAAGGGAAGCTCTAGAAAGAGAAAGAATAGAGAAGGAAAAATTAGAAAAAGAAAGGTTGGAAAAGGAAAAAGTGGAGAGAAATCAGTTGGAAGAAGAGAGGTTGAGGAAAGAAGAGGAAGATAAGAAAAGACAAGAACAGAAGGATAGGGAAGAGGCTAAAAGACTTGTGTAGATGCATACAGTGCAAGAACAACAAGAGAAATCAAGGGTTGATTCTCAACCCCAAGAAAGTGTGCAACCACCTTATACTACTATTGCCTCTTCTTCTTCTATGATGACTATTGCTCCATGTGCTCCCACTTGGTTGAAACTAGACCTACAGAAAAGGAAATTAACACCTTCACAACCTCTCAATTGGGATGATATGATGAAGTAGATTGAACAAGAAAGGCCCAAAAAGAAGGCCAAAATTCTACATTCTACCCGACACACAGATAAAGGAGAGATTGTTGCTGAATGTGCCATGCCAATGACAGAAAAGGAGGTAGGGGACATGCAACTAACAGGTTATCAGTTGAGTACTGTCAACTTGGGAAGGCCCACTAGGAATCAGCAGATGAACTTGATTGATGTGGTGGCTTCAACAACCAAGTCAAGAATGATCAAGGATAAACAAAAGAAGGATGAGCTTAAGGCTCAGTTGGATCAATTGCATTCATTCTTGAAAAGTGTCTCCTCTTCGAGATCACAACAAGTAACGGCCATTGAGACTCCTATTTTGTTAAGAAAAAAGGAGGTAGATGATTTGGTGTAGGTAAGAAGCAAAGCGGAGATGGTAGATAGATGGATAGACAAATTGAATCGGGAAGTAGGTGAAGTTTTGGTTGAGGGTTTTGAAGTTTACAAAGGCATTGAGGAATTGATGAGAGAAATGCACCAATACATTAAAGCATTGGAAAAACAAGAAGAGGAGTATAAAGAGTATAGTCTGAAATTAGAAAAGGTTAGTGCATTGCCTTTAACTACTCTTCTTGAACAGTCCATACTTGAGGAGGAAAATAAATATTTTGTTGGAAAAACCTCTCGTATACTTCGATTCAGAGTAGATTTCTTGTGTAAACATAGAAATGAGGTTCAAGAGGCTGTTAATAATTTGACTGAGCAATTTGAGGAATTGGAAGCAATCATTGCTATTATTCTAGATGTAAATGTATTAACAAAGGAAGGTATGCCTTTGATTCAAATAAAAGAGAAATGGGATGAAAGACTTAGAGGGCTCATGTAGAAAGAAGATAATGGAGAAGAATTGATGATAAATCGACTAATGGATGTAAAAGAAGAAATAAAAGTTGCTAGAAGAGAGTTGACAAAGATGAAAGGTATGAGGGAGTTTGTTGTAGCAGAACTAGATCGAATCAAATTTGAAGATAGCTGGGTTGATGGGCCAGAATTAGATACATTACAGCAAGTCTTCACCAATTATGATGAGTTCATCACAGATCCAGCTTCACATGCATAAATCTTCTACATGTATGACCTTTTTCTTCTTTGCATGTTGCATGCAGCACTACCAGTTGAGGCGCATGGCATGTTTCTCTTCTATTTTTCTATTCTCCAATCGAACTGAACTTCTAATGTAAGAACTCAAGATCAAATTGATCTGAGTTTCCAAGAAAGTTTTTGTTCATAAAAAGGTGGATAACCTAAAATAGAAGTGAAGTTCAAACTTTTTGTATAATCTATAAATACCCTATGGGTATCATATTGTAAAGGTCGGCTAATTGAGAATAGGATTGGCTTACTTGATTTAGGAGATAGAATTTTGTAGTGATTACAGAGATACTTTGTACTTAATCTTTTTACAGTTAATAGAATTACAGGTTTTACACAATATGATATTACAATTGAGTTGTTTTATTTGATAAGGTTGATAAGTTATAATCTATCTGAATGCCAGTGATTGTGCTGAATCATGCTAGTTTCTTATGTGATGAAAGTCATTAGAAGAAACCAGATTTAAGGATTATCTTGTTAGATTATCATTGAATTGAAATTATTAAAGTCTGTTGATCTATAATCTTGATGATGAATGAATGTGTGTTGTTTTGAAATCCTTAATATATTTGTGAAGTGTAATTGTGAAGTTAATTAAGCACCTAAAATGTATGCAGTGGTATAGATTATGCTATAGATTGTGTCATCTTATGGTTTTCTTGATCTAATTGGAAAAACATTCATTATTTGGAAATATATGTTTGGATGCTAGATAAATTGGATTCATACTTACTGGTTTACCCCTTTGATCTATCTTTTTCTTTTGTTTGGAATCTCATTGATTTTACTAAAAACAGTCGATAAAATGAGTCATCGCTTGAATCTTTTGTTACCAACATAGGCCCCTTGAATATTACAGTTGCGTGAACCGATTGAGTGACACCAAACAGTTGAGAACCAACTACCAAGACCTTGGGAGTTAGGCTACTACATGTTGTCTTTCTTTTTCAGGAGAAATAGAGTAGAAATATTATGTTTTAACATTGTTTGTGTCATTTTCACCATCAACAACTCTTCTCCAATAATTGACCTTGCATATATATCTTCTACAACCTCAAAAACCTTCTCCAAGTCAACCTTAATCAAATATATGCATCTCAAATGTGCAACCACCAAGTAGGTTGACACCAAAAACTTATGTGGTGGAAAGAAGTGAAGGTAGACAACATAAAGGGTTAACCATGACCCAAATCTATACTAACACACTACACCACACTTCCACAAACACAAAACCACTTCAATAATTAGTGTTAACATGCCAGGTTGGCCAAACTTGCATTAATGCTAACAAACAACCAATTTCACACTTTACCAAGTCTGGAAACATCATGTGGGAAAATTAGAAATATTACACAATATCTTGGAATACTCCAACACCAATAGAATGTCTAAAAACGCTGGTGAAAACACATGTAACTAAGAATACTATCATCTTGTGCTACCAATCAAACTACCAATGAGATACAACACATGAACCAAGCCTACAAAATAGCTCAACATCAAACCATCCAAGAGAAGATACATACAAGAATTATTAGCACATTCCCAAATCTACAAGACAAGAACCTTCAACATGTAGAAATGTAGAGAAATTTAATTTCTCCCAGATAACCTTCTTCATAGGAAAGACACTATCAAACACATCTTCTACTGTCTAGCCTTGTTTCTGACAACTTCTCCATCCTCATTCAACTTGTTCCTAAGAACCATTTAGTTCCTATCGCATTCTTGTTTAGTAGTCTTGGGACCATTTCTCATGTCTGATTCTTCTAAATCTGCCTCAACTCTTCTTCCATTGCTTTGATCTAATTTTCATCCTTGCATGCTTCAGTAAATATTTTAGGTTCTATTTCAAAAATTAAACAAAATTTTACTTGTTCCTCTATCATATCAACTTATCTCATTTTCAACACACCTTTACTCTTATCTCCAATTATTTGATCCTCAAAATGATTCCTCTGCACATACTTAGGATTCTTTTCCAGAGCTTCTTCCTTTTCCACTATGATTTCCTTTTCTTTCTCCTCTTATTTTTCTTCTTCTCTATAAGGGGGTTAGGAAATAGACTATCCAGATTATGAAATTGATGAAATCTTGTTCATGTATTTGAATGTTGGAGCTAGTTCTACTAACCCTAAAATATGTGTGAAAGAAAATGCTCCAAAAATAAGTTGCATTATTGAAGGACTTGTTGACTACCATTCATGCAAGAGACGAGATGAACTAGTGGATAATTGACAGTAGATTCTCAAATCATATGATATATGATAAGAGAGATTTTGTTAAAGTTTAGAAGTATGATGTTGGTTTTGTTAATTTTGGTGATGATACATCTAATAAGATTTATGGAAAAGGTTCAATTAGCTTTGACGACAAGCATAAGATAGATGATGTTCTTTATGTAAAGCATCTCTGACATAATATTCTCAATGTCACAAATGTGTAGTAGAGAATACAATGTAGTGTTTTAAGATGATGGTTGTGAAATCAAAAAAGGAAGATCTAGCATATTAGTTGTAGTATTGTTGATGGTGTTATTAGCACTGCAATAACACAAACATAATACAAGTATCCTATCTCTCTTGAAAGGTGATTCCTATCTGTAAACTTCAAGAAACAACCCCAAGGTCTCTAATGTCATGTCTTGATAATGCACAAATAAATCAATGAAAATGTGATATTTTGGTAATCACAAGGGGCCTTTGAAATAAAAAATGTTGGAAGTGTCAAACACGAACTGGGTTTTATGAAATCAAAAATTATATGCAAACCCTGGTTGTATTTCTAGATCTGAAATCTAACAATAACTTTTATCACCAAATATGGCAATGTGGTGATTTTGGTTCGATTCTAAAACTAATTCAAAGAAAGATACAAATATTTAAAGGTTGAGAGAGAGATCCTAAACTAACACCTAAGTTCAATCATGAAAATAATATAGCATTCAAGGTGGACCAATCTTCAATAACCAATTCCTACTTAACCAGGATAAGATCTACATTATAATAGAAATAGTGCAATCTCTAATGGTATGAAATATTTTTAGACTGTGAAGCATTCAAACATTCACCCAAAACAACATGAAATGCATAAACACTCACAGTTGAACTATTGCAATAAGATTAGGCCCAAGCTAACAATACACAGTAACTTACAATCAACAAGCCACCAACAGTATGGACCAAATATTCCTCAAATACCTTAAATACTTTATCATCAACATGAAAGAACTATACTAAATCTGAAAACCAATCACTTGAAACAACTTTGAAACATAGGAACCATGCACACAATGAAATAACATAGAAAATATCATCAAGCCAATGTCTTCTCTTGTATTCACTTCACCAAGAATTTGCAACAATACCAGAATTAGTCTTTGCAATGTGGAAGATCCTCATATATATAGAGTGAACATCACAAATGTTGGCCCAAATAAAATAAAATTAGGGTGTCTAATTTAGGTCGGCCAAAATAGGTCAGCCTAGTACAATTTGTATGCCCATTTAATTTTATAACAAATTATTTAAAGTTTTCCCTGAATGATACATCAATTTTAAATAAAATTCCTTGACACAATTCTCTAGGTAGTCAACTTATATTTCTAGCTGCCTAATGAAGTATGCAAAAAACTCGAGGTAATAACTCCTAGTCGACCTCTTTCCCTATTTGTTTCTTTTGGAAAATTCTTAAACTTTATGGAATACTTCATTGATGTCAGCCTGACTTAGGAGTGTGGATGAAGAAATCAATACCAATTTATTTTCTCATTTATTTTCCATTCAATCTCCATCTTCTGAAATACTGCATTTGCATTATTGTGTAGTAAGCTTCATTATCGTACAAGTCACATTAGTCCTACAAGAACAATTTTTTTTATAAGAACCCTTAATTATATATATATAATGAAGTTGATATCAAATCAAATCCAAGCATGAAATTTGAATGAAAATGCTTAGTTCATGAAGTAATATGAGAATTTGAAATCTCCCTCGCATGCTATATATTGGACATGTAATACAACTCCAAGTCAAATCAAGTTTGAAATACTAAGGTTCAAATGTAAACACTCCTCTTCTTCTACTCGATACATTGCTTAAGTCTTGCAAATCCTTATGACCCATAAAACATACATCATCATGAAGACATGCTAAGGTCCATAATTCTGCCTCCGTGCCACTGTTACCTTAACACTATCTCACCAAACTAATTCCTTATGAAGAACATTTTTTTGAAGATTACACCCATGTTTCCCTATACCACTGTATTGTAGACACTAAACTCTAGTAGATCAAGATTCTCCCACAAACTTCATCCTTTACCATGTGGTCATGCATTAGTTCGCTCTTAGGATTCACCTTCAATTTGAAGTTTCTTTGCGGAAGGAAAAATTTATTCTCTTGGAAACATTTATTCCCTTAATCCCTCTGATAGCTCAAATACTTGTAAACTCCTTGAGGCAAAAAAAAAATCCTGTATTCACTCGTGAAATTTCATTTCTCAGGGATTCCATGGTTACAAGGATTACCTGAGCCCTTTGTTTCTTTGAATATCTCATCTTTCAAGGATTTAGGACTCGCGGATTTTTGGGAAATTCGAGCCTTCAAGGATTCCACAAAATACAATAATACCCAAGCAAACAATTACCAAACATTATGTAATATTTGTTTATGATATAAATGCATTTGAGAACTAAGATCAAACCTTAAGAGTGCCAATCATATTTAAAGTAACATCACAATACTTAATATAGTGTAAATTATGACATCTTGGGGAATACATGTAGGGGAGGAATCTGCAAAAACTCAATGTTCAAGGAATGCAAGAGCAGGTGGATTTTGCAAAACCTCAGTGTTCGGGGAATCCAAGAGTAAGTAGATTCAACGAAGTGTAAACCATTGGGCTTTCAAAAGACAAGTGGATTTAGCAAAACAAAGATCATTGAGTAATCCAAGCTAACAAGGATTCAGTGAAAAGATCATAGCTTACGAAACCCAAAGGTCAAAGAATTACATGAAAAACCAAAAATCGAGAATTCCAAAAGCACGCAGATTCTATGAAAAAGTAATAATTTGATCATTTATTAAAAACATGGATCTCATGAAAGAATAAATGTCAAGATTCGAACTTTAGGTACACAACCTAATCTCTACTAATTGTGGGGCAACGGGTTTCGAGACTCAATCATACTCATTACTAAATTGTAAAGGGTATGAAGGAACCTCGACGACAGGTTGACAGACTTCAAGCTTTGTGGTTTGAAATTCAGGCTTATTCTTTATAATGTATAAGGTATGCGGTAAGGTCAACTCTTGACCTTTGACAAATTCAATGACTACCTCAAATCTTCATGAAAAAAAGGATTTTGGGGAATCCAAGACAGTAAGGACTTAGCGATGGAAGGAATTTTTTGAGAAATCCACCTAGCCATGGATTTTGTGAGGTTAGACCCAACTCATCCACCTTGAGGCTCAAATGATACTCTAAGGACTCCTAAATTCAAATTTCAAACATGATGTCAATTGTTTCAAAGAACATTCACCCAAATATAATTGTAATCATTGAAAGCTCAAAGGTGAAATAACCCAAAATTCAAAGGACCTATCCCTTAAGGGGAAAATAAAAGACATAAAACACAAAAGAAAAAGAAAGCAAAGAGGATCCCTACCTCTGATGGAGAATGTGTCTAAAAAGGGCACAAAAAATGGTGACTCTACTAGGGAAATGCTCCAGAGCTTTTTGATGACAAACTAGAATCACAAACTTGGAATCTATATTTTCAATATCCATGCTAGGCCAAACAAATCAGAACATATGAGAAAGGAATCAAAACCAAGAGTTGAAAAACCTTTCATATCCTAAAATTCAAAGTGTGTGCAAATGTATTTATTTCCTTCCTAAAGTAACCATAGAAACCAAGCTTAGTCAAGTTAAGCTACATGAATTATTCTAACTTGAAAAGCATCCTAGATATTGCCTTGCTACCAGTCAGGCATCCATAGCCCCGATGAGGTTATCATTGTGATTCTCTCAAACATAGCTCTACTAATAGCCGCAATTCCATATCTCTGGTAGAGTTATTAGAATCCTCATGAAGATTGAAATTCCTTTTGATTTGTAATATTTTTCTTTCATTTTCTATTTTTTTTCTTTTCACTTCTTTTCAATTTCAACTCATGAACATTAAAGCTCACATTCAGGGTTAAGAATCACAGTGGCACTAAAGTAGAAATCTAATATTTTTCACTTAACAAGACCTTACAAAGGAACCTATAGAAACCTCCAGATTCTTAAGATATGTGAAATATTTAAGATTTTAATATATTTTGGATTCAGATTAGACCAATAACTTATCCTCTCTAAATCAGAAATTCAGATCATTTGAATCCAACAAAAGGCCCTCACCATCCATTTTAAAAAACATGATTAAATTTTCTCAAGGAAATACTCAAAACAATCCCAGATAATTGAATTTGTGTTGTGCATAAAAGGCATTCCCAGAAGAAAACAAAGGGACCCCAAACCAAAGAAGCAACACAAAAATGAAACCCTAAATTAACCAAAGCATACCTACTCTAAAAACACCATCAAAAAAGAAACCTAAAAGAAAACCTAAACTAAAGCAACCTAAACCTATAACAGAAAAGAAAAGTAGAAAAAACTAGACCAATCAAATTATGTATAAGAAAACTAAGTAAACAAGTCCCATATAACATGAAAAGACACCTGACCTTACATGGGTTTTCAAAATATGTAGCAGTAACAAACCATAGGTCATGGTTCTAAACTTGGAAGGCTTATCTTTATATTCAAAAAATGCATTCTTGAAGCCTCACTTTCATATTCAGTGGAAAAACTAGGAAAAATCAACAATTGAGGTAATTCATTGCAATGATTTTTGGCTTTGATTGTGTGAGAATGTTTGCATCAACATTTCGGATCACACTCCATGATCCATCATTAGGATGAGAGTAGAGCTGAAGGAGTGTCATCTGAAACGTTGATGCAAAAATTCTCACACAATCAAAGCCATAAATCATTGCAATGAACATTATGGATTGTGGAAACTTGATATCTTTAATTGAGGTAATTCATTAAAACCATGATCAATCCATAAGAAATTTGTCTTTCCCAAGAATCCATAATCAGATTGATAAACTTCAAATTTTTTAGCAAGGAAAGAAACATCATCTATAGGTCACAATTGGTAATGCAACATCCCTCTTTCTCTCAAAACCTCATGTGCAGGAAACTCCTCTGCTGGATGGTCATCAAGAGGTACCAAAGGTTGATCTTCAAACACATCTTCACTTATAACTATGTGATCATGTCCATCAATTATGACTATAACATTACTGTTCTTAGTATCATTCAAAATTTCCTATATATTATCATGAAAAAGATCAGCTACATTATTATCAATACATGACATATGTGAATCATTGATAACCAATTCATCAGAATCTAAAGAGAAAACAAACTTTGATAAACAAGAAGACTCACTGTCATTCATCATCAGTGCAAGCTCAGATTCTTGATCATTGACATTAGCAACATCAACTTCTTCATTCACTCCTTCAGTTTTCTCCATAATACATCCATCAAAAACTTCTTGAAGTTCCTTTATTAGAAACTTACTTGATGTAGTTTGATATGCATTCTCTGTATGTTTTGACAATTTTACACGTCCTCCAACTTGTCTGATCGCTATTTGGCATTGAGAACATATAAATTCTGAGTGTGTCTCTTCATGAATCCTACACCAAGCTGGTAATAGTAATTCTTCTAGGCATATATTTTATCAAAAACTTAACCAATCCTTCATAAAATTTGTGATAAACTCATCATATCTTTTCTATAGTGAATCACCATCATGGATAGGAGAAGCTTGAATGATAACTTCTTTCTTTTGTTGCTCATTCTCAACTAAATTTTCCATTCCAAACATTTAGCTAACCTCTATAGGAACATCCTTCGTTTCTATAGTTTTCTCTTTGCTTGGGCACTCATTATTTACCTCTGTTGTTCCAGGTATGTCAACTTCTTCTTTCTGGCACTCCACTTCCTCTTTGGCTATATCAACATTTTCTGCTACATTTTTTTTAGATTCAATGCCTGTTAGCTTTTCCACCTTGCATTCTTTAGAGGGTTGTTCCACCAACTCCAAATGACTCTTAACTTGATTAATGATCTCCTCACATGAAGAACATGTTAGCTTTGAATGAGATGCATTTTACACCCTACACCAGCTGGATAAGAGGATATCTTGTAAGCACAAACCACTACTCAACTGATCTTTAACTAGCTCTATGAACACTTCATTTGCAACATCAATAAATTATTTTTACAAATCTATAGAGGCTAGTGGTTTATGTATGTCCCAAAAGAAAATTTATCCTTGCAAACCCTTTCCGCTCTACCCAAAAAGGTTAAGCATTCCAACTCTTTTTTCCTAAAGGTATTATTAATTCTGCACTTATCTAATAATGCCAATTGATCCAAAATATTGTGATGCAATAGCTTGTTTGAAGACTCATGAAGTTGAGAAATATTGATATGAGGACTATTCTCACCATAAGAAATGTAAGACTACCCCCTTTCCATCTTGACTTAAATTTAATGTTTTTAGATTTTCAGATTCAGAGATCTTTCATATCTCAGATTTTCAACATGAAGGCTCATTCAACTTCTAGCTATGTTGATTTCACTCAAGCCCTCCTTCTAGTGCCAATTTTGTTGATTGTGTTTTTAGCACGACAACAACACAAAAAAATACAAGTATCCTATCTCTCTTGAAAGGTGATTCCTATCATTAAATGTCAAGAAACAACCCCAAGGTCTCTAATGTCGGGTCTTGACAATGCACAAACAACTTAGTGAAAATGTGATTTGTTGGTAATCACAAGGGGCCTTAAAAATGAACAATGCTGCAAATTTCAAACATGAACTGGGTTTTATGAAATTGGAAAATATATGCAAACCCTAATTGTATTTCTAGATCCGAAATCTGAAAATGGCTTTTATCATCAAATACGGCAATGTGGTGATGTTGGTTCAATTCTAAAATCAAAGAAAGATCAAAATATTTAAAGATTGAGAGAGAGATCCTAAACTAACACCTAAGGTCAATCAAGAAAATAATATAGCATTTAAGGTGGACCAATCTTCAATAAAAAATCCCTACTTAACCAAGATAAGATCTACAATATAACATAATAAGTCCAATCTCCAATGGTATGAAATATTTTCATGTTGTGAAGCATTCAAACATTCACCCAAAACAACATGAAATGCATAAATACTCACAATTGAAATATTGCAATAAAATTAGGCCAAGGCTAACTATACATAGTAACTTACAATCAGCAAGCCACCAATAGTATGAACCGAAGATTCCTCAAACACCTCAAATACTTTATCATCAAAATGAAAGAACTGTACTAAATCTGAAAATTAATCACTTGAAACAACTTTGAAACATAGGAACCATGCACACAAATGAAATAACATAGAAAATATCACCAAGCCAATGTCTTCTCTTGTATTCACTTCACCAAGAATTAGCAACAATTCCAAAATCAGTCTTTGCAACGAGGAAGAGACTCATATATATAGAGTGTACATAGTCTTTGTAATGAGGAAGAGCCTCATATATATAGAGTGTACATCACAAATTTCAGCCCAAATAAAATTAAATTAGGGTTCTTGATTTAGGTCAGCCTAGTACAATTTTTATGCCCATTTAATTTTATAACAAAGTATTTAAAGTTGGCCTTGAATGATACATAAATTTTAAATAAAATTCCTTGACACAATTCTCTAGGTAGTTGATTTGTATTTCTAGCTAGTTAATGAAGTATGCACAAAACTCGAGGTAACTCCTCCTAGTCAGCCTATTTCCCTATTTGTTGCTTTTGGGAAATTCTTGAACTTTATGGAACACTTCATTCATGTTGGCTTGACCTAGGAGTGTGGATGACGAAATCGATCCAAATTTATTTTTGCAATTATTTTTTATTCAATCTTCATCTCTTGAAATATTGCATTTCCATTGTCCTCTAGCAAGCTCCTTCATCGTACAAGTCACATTAGTCCTGCAAGCACAAAAAATTTATTAGAACCCTTAAATATATATATATATGTGTGTGTGTGTGTGTGTGTCTATATATATATAAAGAAGTCGATATTAAATCAAATCCAAGCATGAAATTCGAATGAAAATGATCAATTCATGAAGTAATATGAGAATCTGAAATCTCCCTCGCATCCTATATATTGGAAATGTAATACAAATCCAAATCAAATCAAGTCTGAAATACCAAGGTCCAAATGCAACAATCCTCTTCTTCTACCTAATACATTACTTAAGTCTTGCAAATCCTTATGATCCATAAAACATACATTATCATGAAAAAATGCTAAGGTCCATAATTTTGCCTTTGTCTCACTATTACCTTAACACTATCTCACCGAACTAATTCCTTATGAAGAAGATTGTTCTGAAGATTACCCCCACATTTCCCTATACCACTATATTGCAAACACTGAACCCCAGTAGATTAAGATTCTCCTACAAACATCATCCTTTACCACCTATTCGTGCATCATTTCACTCTTAGGCTTCACTTTCAATTTGAAGTGTCTTCATGGAAGGCAACATTTATTCCCTTAATCCCTCTGATAGCTTAAATACTTGTAAAATCCTTGAGGAAAAATAATTTATTGTATTTACTCATGATATTTCATTTCTCAGGGATTCCATGGTTACAAGGATTACCAGAGCCCTTTGTTTCTTCATTGAATTCCCTCATATCCAGATTCTTTGAATATCTCATCTTTCGGGGATTTAGGACTCTTTCAGATATTTGGGAAATTTGAGCCTTCAAGGATTTCGTGAAACACCATAATACCTGAGCAAACAATTACCAAACATTATGTAATCTTTGTGTATGATATAAATGCATTTGAGAACTAAGATCAAACCTTAAGAGTTCCAATCATATTTCAAGTAACATCACAATACTCAATATAGTGCAAATTATGATATCTTGGGGAATACAAGCATTGGAAGAATTCATGAAAACTCAATGCTCAGGGAATGCAAGAGCAGGTGGATTCCATGAAAGATCAGTGTTTGGGGAATCCAAGGGTAAGAAGATTTAGTGAAGTGTAAACCAGCGGGCTTTCCAAGAACGAGAGGATTTAGCGAAGTAGAGATCATCGAGTAATCCTAGCTAACAAGGATTCAAAAAAAATATCATAGCTCGGGGAATCCAAAGTTCAAAGAATTACGTGAAAAACCAAAACTCGGGAATTTGCAAAGCACATGGATTCTGCAAAAAATCACTACTTCGATTATTTCTTAAACACTTGGATCTCATGAAAGAATAAATATCAGGATTCAGACTTTGGGCACACAACCTAATCTTTGCTAACTGGGGGAACATCAGGTTTCGGGACTCATTCATACTCATTACTAAATCGTAAAGGGTATGAAGGAACCCCAAACCCCAATGACCGGTTGACAAACTTCGAGCTTGACGGTTCAGACTTCATGCTTATTCTTTACAATGTATAAGGTATGGAGTAAGCATGACTCCCAACCTTCAACAAATTCAATGAATACGTCAAACTTTCATAAAAATTAAGGATTTCAAGGAATCCAAGAGGATAAGGATTTAGCAATGGAAGAAAATTCTTAGGAAATCTTCCTAGGCATAGATTCCATGAAATTAGACCCAACTTAGCCACCTTGAGGCTCAAATGATACTCTAAGGACTCCTAACTTCAAATGAAAAACATGAGGTTAATTTTTGCAAAGAACATTCACCCAAATATAAATGTAATCATTGAAATCTCAAAGGTGAAATAAACAAAAATTCAAAGGGCCTGTCCCTTAAGGGGGAAAGGCAAGACCTAAAATGCAAAATAAAAAGAAAGAAAAGAGGGTCCTTGTCTCTAGTGGGGTGTGTGTGTGAAAAGGGCACAACAAATATGAACAAGGACATAAGGAAATTTTTATCATCTCAAAGGTGGTGGTGTTAAGTTCTTTATGTCACAAATCAATGAAAGTTGGTTATGACATAGAAGAATGTGTCACATCAATTTTTGATAGCTAGTGAAAATCAACTCTACTCAAGCTATGAGAGATATTCCAAGAATTACAAAGCCTATAAATGAAATTTTCAAGGAGTGCGAGTTTGGAAATAAGACAAAGAAGAGGTTCAAGACTAAGGAATATTCTACCACATGAAATTTGGAGTTGGTGCATGCAGACCTATGTGGACCTACCAAACCAAGAAGCTCTCATGTTGATAGGTATTTTATGTTGTTAATAGATGATTACTCTAGAATGAATTGGGTGACATTTCTCAAAGCAAAATCAGAAGATCTAGATAATTTCAAAGAATTTAAGTCTATGGTTGAGAAAGAGATATATTTGAAAATCATGTTAAAGGTTTGAAAAAGGTGGTGAGTTCACCTCCAATGAATTAAATTTTTTTTGTGAAGATCATGGGATAAAAAAATATTTATTTGCTCCTAGGAATCCACAACAAAATGGAGCTGTGGAGAGGAAGAATAGGACAACTAAAGAGGTATCAAGAACCATCATGAAGAAAGAAAATCTATTGGATGTATATTGGAGAGAAGCTATTCATACTGTAGCGTATATTCTCAATAGAGGAAAAGAAAGAGTGGACAATTCAAAGACCCCCTATGAGCTATGGTATGGAAAACCTCCTATTGTGAAATACTTTAGAGTGTTTGGAAGCAAGTGTTATATCAAGAGGTATGACAAAAGCTTAGGAAATTATGATGCAAGATCATATGAAGGAATATTCCTTGGATATTCTACAAAGAGAAAGGCATAAAAATACTATAAAAAAGACTAAAGAAGATAGTTAAAAATGAAAGTGTCAAATTAGATGAAGAATCACATCAGAACTCAGTTCTGATAGATGGATATGAATTTGATGAACCCCCTTGCAGTGAAGAAGAGAAAGAAGAAGAGAAAGGAAAAGAGATACTAGTGGAAGAAGAAGAAGCTCTAGAAATGAATCCTAAGACTCCTAAGTATGTGTAGAGAAATCATTCTAAAGATAAAATAATTGGAGATAATAGTAAAGGTGTGATGACAAGAAGAAAAGTTTCTACAGCAAAGGAACAAGTAAAATTTTGTTTACTTTCTGAGATAGAACCAAAAATAACTACTGAAGCATACAAATATGAAAATTGGATCAAAGATATGGAAGAAGAGTTGAGGTAGATTGAGAAGAATTAGACATTGGAAGTAGTCTCAAGATCACAAAAGAATGTGATAGGAACTAAATGAGAGTTTAGGAACAAGTTGAATGAGGATGGAAAAGTTAACAGAAACAAGGCTAGGCATGTGTGTAAGGGCTACTCACAAGTGGAAGAAATAGATTTTGGAGAGAATTTTTCTCCAGTAGCAAGAATGGAGGCTATTATAATGTTTTTGGTTTTTGCAACACATAAAGACTTCAAGGCATATCAGATGGATGATAAGTCTACATTTTTGAATGGTGAGTGAGAAGAAGAGGTATTCTAGGTTTTCAATTATCAGAAGATCCTGATATGGTCCATAGGTTTAATAAATCATTATATGGACTCAAGCAGGCTCCTAGAGCTTGGTATGCAAGATTGGACAAGTACTTATTACATCAGGGATTCAAAAAGGGTACTACAGATAGCAACCTTTACCTTAAATTTGAGAGAGATCAAATCTTGATT
>CM021106.1:209174705-209261311 GCA_007115665.2 Sequoiadendron giganteum
TGTCCTGAAAAAATCCAAAAACATTAGAAAACTTCAAAACACAAAAAAATCAAAACATGTCAAAAAGTCCCCAAAAAAAAATAGAGTTAGAGTCAGTCATGTTAAGTTAGTTGTAGACATAGTTGAACTACATTGCCTTTGCGACTAGATGTAAGCAAGAACATCAGTCAATGTGCCCCCGAGGAATTAGGTCTGTCTATCTAGGTTTGTCATGTATCACACAAATTAAAAATCATGACTCTTTGTACATTCAAAGTCATTAGTCGTGTCGAACTACAAGATATCTACATGTACAACATAGGCAAGGATAATCAATTGATGAGCTCCCGAGACCGCACTAGGTTAGTCCAATAGGGTTTATCACATTCACATTCACTATCACACACATTGCATATCATCAACTTAAGTACATATTTTCAATCAGTTATGTCATTTCAAGTTTGGTCTAACTACGAGGTCTTTGTGTGCACAACGTAGGCAAGGCTAATCAATCGATGAGCCCCTGAGGCCACATTAGGTCAGTCCTTTAGGGTATATCATCTCAAGTCATACACGTTCAATACACACAAAATTTTAATCAGTCAAGGAATCAAAACAAGTCATGCATCAACAAGGCAAACATCTCAAAACAGTCATCAAGTCAATATCAAACACATTGTCAAAGTGATCAACTTACATCTTAGCAAGATATATCTTTCTTGTCAATGGACATCATCAAATTGTCATAGCCTCATGTAGCTTTTCACATCAACGTCATCAGGCTCCAATGTCTTATATGGCACGTGTCTTTCTGAAACCAGGCTTTGTCATGCCTTACATAGATAGTCACCAAGTCAAAACCAGACTCAACATCTTATGCGGTATGTGTCATACCTCACATTACACTATGTCAAACATCAAACAATCAAACAATCCTACAAGATCAAGTTTTGGAAAATACTTTTATTTGGATTTATGACTTTATATCTTATTTTGTCTTCACTTTCTATCGATTTGTGAATAATTCCAGTTACTAGCTTTCTCAAGGATGTCCCTTGAAGGATTTAGAGAGGCAAGGATGTCTCAGGACTCTTTTTCTTTGGCTCTTGTTTATCAACTGTCCTTTTTAACTTTGGTTTTTGAGTCATGTTACTAGTTTCCTTAAGGATGTCCTATCAAGGATCTAGACGAGCAATGATGTCTCATGACCCGTCTTTTATTTGTTTATTGTTTGTGGTTTGTCAAGACAAAATGACTGGGGCAATCTTGTCCTTAGTATGAGTTAAGACACTCCTTGTCAACGACTGTCTATTTTTTTGTAGATAGATGAATTTGTACACTATGGTCTATCTCATATCATGGTGTGTACTATCCATTTATATCATTTCCCACCCAATGATGATAGAAAAAAAGAAAGCTTGGCATATCTAGAAAAATATCAAAGATCATATGTTTTTCAATCAACCACCTCTGTTGTTTCTTACTAACATTCTGAAATCATTCGTCCTAACATTTCTCTTTTTGACATAATGATAGAGTCCTGTGACACAACAAAAACATTAGATAATCTGCATATGCATACATTCTATAAGCATTAGGTAAAGAGTGTAGTAGATCATATAGTCACATTGCATTTCAAACAAATAGGAACATTAATATCTTCATTACATATTTACGAAATCATTGCATAATAGGCATTCCATCATCATAAGATACATAATGGAAACATTACATATATATAACCATCACATATAAATAACATCATATAGAATCATCATAACATCATAGACTGCATAAACTCATCATAATGTAGAAACATTCATTCATACCACATATACATACATCATCTAGGAAACATAATCATATAGAAGCAATGCATCATTGTAAAATAGAACTGTATATCATATAGAAGCCGCAAAAAATCATATATATATCACTCAAAACAATGTGTCACAGTACAATGTCAGAATGTTTCCATAAATAAAAATGAGCTCATAGGATCTTTGATCAAAACATTGTACATATATAACAAGTGTCAACGTGTCCCACTACCAAAACTATCACATGGTGAAGGTGGAGGAATCTACCTCAGAGGTACTCTCTATGAGGTGGAAGGCCTGTCATACAGACCTGTCCTCAGTGGTCCTACCACACCCTTTGTACTCTGTGTCCTAGTCTGACTCCTGCTCTATGATCTCTAGCTGTGAACCTCTAAAAAGCTAGGAGCTCGTATCTCTACTGGCATCACTGACTCATATAGATCTCTGTAGTAGGTAGCTCTCTCTACTGATCTGACTAGCTCGCAAACCATACCATCAGATAAAGTACCACTGCAAAGGAATCTGACCTCTGTAAACTGCTGCTCTATCTCCTATCTTCAAGCTACTACTTGGTCCCTCTCCATGAGTCCATTGTCTCTCTCCGTACAAGCATTGTCTCTGTCTATCCGCAAGGCATCAAGCTTTGTTGTGACGAGTCTCAACCTCTCCTCCAAAGCCTCCCTGTCACTATCTCTAGGAGCCTCCTCATCCTGTCTCCCCTCAACAATCCAATCCCGGAGCTCTCTCTCCTGCTCCTCCATAGGTACCTCCTCCTCAATATCATCCTCCCCATAGCTTGCTAGAATACCAAGAGGATCAATCTCCACATCAGCCTCCTCCTCCTCTACAAGGTCCTCTCTACCAATCTCTACCTTTGCATGCTCCTCTGCTACTGCCTCCTCGACAACATGCTCATCTCCAACCTGTAACTCTGCTCCACCTCCAAGGTCCAACATTGATACATCCTCCACCTCCGCCTCTCGAATAGGTGATAGTCAACCTACTCGACCACCTCTGTGACCTCTCCATCCTCGTCTACCACCACCACCTCTCCCTCTACATCACCCTCTCAGCCCTGTACTTCATCTTTCTATTGGTGCTGGCTAATCCGGATCTATATAAGGAATCGGATGATGCTCTTCCCACCATGTGTCATAAGCAGTTGTAGTCCCTAGATCTGCTGCTCCACCTCTCCATACCCACTGTAAAGGTTGTAATTCCTAAATCCTTTCCTCTGTAGTAGCCATTGGTATCATGGGCCCCTAGTGTGGAACCTCTCTGGAAGATTGAGAAAACTCTACTCTACCTCTAGGCTCATCTTGAACCTCCCCAAACTATCTCAAAACCTGATCTGGCAAGTGTCTCTCAATGATGTGTACGCTCGAAGTAGTCCTACCAATTAGGTATTGTGTCTTCCTATAGTAAGTCAAATGTTCATCCTCATCTGACCATCTCCCACAATCCATGTATTGCCTCCAAGTAAACTGATCTAATAAATCTAGTGCATGTCTCCAGTAGCCTGTGTCTTCAACATGACTCTGAGTAATGTTTCCTGTATATCAGAAAACATAAGGAGATCTAGCCTCCCGCTCTACCTTAACAAGAGGCCGAAATACAGCTATCCGCTCCCATGCCCAAACCATGAGAAGTGTGGTACCATAGCTCATAGACTGTGCGTCTCTATAAACTATATCATGTAGATGGAAGTACAACATGCCTAATAAATAGGGACCCCAGGCATACACAGTCTCTCTTTCCAACATCCCCACCAACATCTCTCCCCACCCAATAGGAAAACAATGACCTCGCCGGTCCGGAAGAACTATACCCCCTATCAATGTACATAGGATGCAGTCAATCCTTTCGTACCTATCTGCCAACACCTGCCATTTGATCTCATAATGCTCTATCCCTAGACTCCTAATGTCGTCATACACATAGTATCTAGCTAGCTCACTAAATCCGTGCTGGCTATCATACATAATGCACTCTCCTCTGATAGGAAGTCTCAAAATTTTATAGACATCCTCTAAAGTGATAGTCACATCCCCAGTCGGCAAATGAAATGATGAATTCTCAGAATGTCATCACTCGCACAAAGCGGTCAACATGCCTCTGTTTGCCTGAATCGTGGGCATAATCAACACATGTTGTAGACCTAGTCCCCATAATAACCATGTCTCTCCATTGACCAAATGGGATCTCAACTCGAAGGTAGCAGGCTGTGTCTCCTGAGTATAGATGGGATCTAAAACAACCTGCATTTCAACCAAGATGTCAAAATTTTCAACTTTTTCTTAGAATTTTTTTTTAGAAAAATTGCCAGCCAAATGTGGCTCATGATAGCACATGTGGTGCATTCATAAAAAATGCATTGCATCCCATGCATTTGCGTTGCACATATCATATGCGTTCAAAAAAATCCACACCATTTCTAACAAATGCAAATGCGTTGCAAACATTCACATGCGGTGCATTGTCTAATCTGCCTACCAAAATGCATATGCGTTTCACAAATCATATGCATTGCATAATCCTACATGCCTTTATCCTAAATGCAGATGTGATTCACAACTACAAATGCGGTGCATTTTTTTCATTTGCGTTGAATTGCTAAAATGATCGATCCTAGCCTAAACGCCTGTTAACATATGTGTCGTTCTGTAGGTAGATGTGTTGCGTACGATTGCATATGTGTTGAATGCGAAAGACCGCATGTGCAAATTAAGTTTTTAGAAGCCTAAAACTAAGTGCAAAATGAAACTCGTTTTAGGGTACATACTGGTGGTTCTGCGTCAGCTAGTCATCTGAATGTCCGAATCTGATATCCACGATGCCCAGTGTAGGGAACTGGAGACATCTTTGTCCAATGCTCAAAGAAAATTTCTCAATTCTTCAACTCTTCCGAGTGCAAATGAATTGGTTTTCAACCTAATTTATATTTATACCTTGGGTTTGGGTGGTATTTCTTCTGACCTTGTCTATTGGGCACTTAACCTTCCAACTTCTATTGACCCATACACGTCCATAAGACTTCCAAATTTAATTATGTCAACTCCATCACATTTCTGACCATCAAATTGACTTATCAGGAATATTTCTTGATTTTTTTGAAATTTTTCAAAAATTTGTCCATTTTCCCAAGGGGGCATAACCTAACCTATTTCATAGTAGGGCACAATCGAGGCATATTTTCTTTGACACAATGCTGAAACGACATTGTATCAAAGAGGGGCAAACTGTAGACACTAAGAATTGGTCTAGGCTTGCGAGCACCACTTTTGACATAATTTTCTATTATCCATGGTCATGATTAAATAATGTTTATTATTTAATTACCTTTCTAACACATCTTTCCTCTATTAATTAAATACCCCTTTTTAATTAATTCATTAATTCATTATGACCTTTATTCAACTTGATTAATTAAATAAATCATAATTATTTAATTATGTCACTAACTAATTAATTCTCCTTCTTAATTAAGTAATTTATATTTTAATTACCCCTTTGTCATATTTCAACTATAATTAAATATTTATTATTTAATTATTCAATTAATCCTTTTCAACAGTCAATTAAATAAATTACATTATTTATTTAATTAATCTTTCAATTTTCAAATGTTGAATTAAATTAACATTTAATTCATAATTAATTGTTTATGTCACATTCTTCTGTCGTTCAGTTATCTAATCATTCACTCACCTTCTAACTCAAGATCTATTTAAAATCCGCTAGTTATCTCCGGATTCAATATTTGATCGTCTCTATGAGAGGACTCTCTGTCACAACTAGTCAAATAACTAGTTCTAACTCATATGCATGAATGTGTTTATTAATTAAATATATTTAATTAATTAATTAATTAATTCATGTGTGCATTCGAACTCTTTATTCTTTGAGTTCTAACTTTGTCTTTTTCATTCAAAGTCTATTTCTTCTATTTTCGAAGACTCTTAACTGAATATTAAATTGTTTATTTAATTTGGAACTCATGTTCTTTCTATTTTCGAACAATCTTGACACAAGATTAAGTTATCGTTCTAATTTAATCTTTATACTGTAGAATTTTCTAACTCACATTCTATCTAACACATAACTCACATTGCATGAAATTCATCAATCTCGTTCGTCGATCTCTCTTTTGAATCTAAGCCAATCGTTCGAAAACCCAAAATCTATAAAATGGCCAGTCATTATCATTATTCCTCCTCCCGAAATCAATACTTTTGAGAAGAAACTTAATATTCGTTATTTTTCTTAGACATTCAACAAAGGTTATGCTTGCATCAATACTAAAAATCTAAGGGCAAGAATACTGATACAACAAAATGGACAAGGACAATTTAGATAATTCGAAGAAATGGACGCATATTCGGTGAGATATTTTCAGTTACTTGTTTTAATTGTTTTATGTTCATTTACTTGTTCTTTGTTGTTTTTATTTAGATTATTTGTTAGATTTGATCATCTTAATCTGTGTAGAAAATTCTCTAGAAAATCTATGTTACATGAAGGTTTTAATGTACAACTGATTCACCCCCCCTCGCATTTGTCTTGTGTGTCCAAAAATTGGTATCAAAGCTTGGGTCACGGGTTCAAACCCCTCACTTGTTCTAGGGTTATTGTTGCAAGTTGTACATCCTTGGTCTCTTTGTGTTGTGCAGTGCGGTGCTATAGTTCGTGGCATGGCTTAACCACCTCTTGTGGATTCATTAACTCTGGCAGTTGGATCAGGCATTAACAAGTCGATATTTTGGTGCAATAAAAAATTTCTATGCAACAAATTTTTTATGTCTCAAGTGAAATGATGGTTGAGGAGGGGTCTTGCATGTTTGATATACACTTGCAAACTTTAAAGCTTGTAAATTGTGGTCTCAATATTTTTAAATGGTAGTAAAATAATAAAACTTCAAGTGACAAAGGTGTAAATTTGTGAAGCAAATATTCCTTTCTATAGAATATAGGCGTATTTTCATAGAAAACTACATAAAGGTGCCTTAGAATGATGCACAAGAAATAAGGGATGATACAAAAGTGTAGTTTGATAGTTTGAGATGTATTTTGATGATTTTTGGTAAGAGAAAATCAAACAAGAAGAAACAATTCTTGACTTGACTTTCATGGTGATAAGGATAATTGGCTTCACTATTTTTACACATGAAAACATGCCAAGCATGATAACACAACCCTATATTTATTCAATCAGGTGTGTTGACTTAATGTGGGTCCACCAACCAAAGGCTAATAACTTCAAATGAATGGGTAACTAGGCTATGTAAAGGTTATATACCACCTTTACACCCTTTACCTTAGAAGGATAAGGTCTTACCAAGGGATATCTATCACCTTAACAAGAAAAAGTCATGGTGAGTAAACTCGATCATGATATTGTACCCTACACCACACTAAGAAATAGACAAAAGGTGTTAAAGGCTTCTAAAAACAAGGTTCTTAGTGGATCTATGAATAGTTATCTCATTTGATAATGCCCAATATTAGAAGGGTCTTACAACTTGGCTCAAACAATTATAGCTAAACTTTGAGGTTTCTCTCTGCCACCTTTATATATCTCACCAAAAAGCATGGTTGAGGTCATCCTTGAGGTGATAAAAATCCCCAAATAGGTCTCCTAATGGGAAATACTATATTAGGTATTTTTGATCACTCAAGATCACACAAAATGCAAGGGGGGAGAATACACACAATATAGTAAGCCTTGGGATACACTTAGAACATAAAATAAATGAAGAAATATGATATTTATTATTTGAAAGATCACACTAACTTCAAGGAGAGAACATACATCTACACACACTTCCAAACATGGAAAAAAATGTTCATTAACCCACTAAGCTAATGTAGATTCCAATATTAGTAAAAAATAAAGCCTTGGACAAATTAATATACATCCAACCATTAGTAATCTCAATGATAATCATCTTTCATAAGCGTTCGACAACTACACCGCTTGTTAGTTGCTAAAAAATGAAGGATAGATGAGAAAAATAACTAAAAAACCATAGAAATTGCAATATGAAATAGAAGTATAAATTTAATTGATAGAGGTACCACTTCATGTAAAAAAAGTATATATTGGTGTTAAAGAGGTGTAGTTCTATAAAATAGAGGTGTATTTTCATAGATGGAGCCTAAAATTACCTCTAAGAGTCAAAAAATGAGTTTTTTTACCAACATAGTTGGAAATCCTGCAAGATAAGGTTATAGTATACTTGAAAATATAGATATATAGCTAAAATATGTTAGGTTATATGCTCAAAATATATCAAGATGAAGAAAACCCTAGATCTCCTAGAAATCTTGTAAGAAGCCCTAGTTTTGTAAAACCTTACAAGCCCTAATTTTTGCAAGAAAAGAATGAATCAACCTACAAAAATAAAGTGTTAGAATGATGAATTACTACAAAAAAGGTCTCCAAGATTAGTCAAACCCTAAATATATCTTGATCAAATCTAAAGCACATAACAAAAGAATAATTTTGGGTGATAGAGGTTCCAATTCACAAAATAGAGGCACCTTTTTATGAGACAAAGACACAACTCCATGAGATAGAGGTTCATTTATATGATAAAAAGGTGCCACTTTATATTTTGGGACAAAAATAATGATATTTGAATCATAACAGATCACAAAAACTTCATGAAAAACATTAGAATAGGGACATGGGTCCCACCAGGCATCCCAAGATGAAGAGGTTGGAAAACATTGAAGGAAAACAAAGGAAGATAAAATTAAATTAAAATAACAATACCTTAACCCAAAATATTTTATTCTCTCCTTTATGGTAGAAAATGGAGTGCATCCTTATTCCATTTGATTTATTCTTTGATACCGATATGTGGATTGCTCAATGCTCTCTAGCATAACCTTGATATGATTTGATAATGATAATGATAAGCTTGATGGACTTGATATGATCAAAATGATATCATGTAGGTATGATATGTCAAGATTAGATTCTATATGATAAGAGATGTAAGAGATCAAGAGGATTCATTAGCTAGAAAGGAAGGATGGGAGCCTCTATATATAGAGTCTTGAAGAGGCAAAATAAATGACTAGAAATTATTAATGATGGATGTATAGGATTGAATGGGGATTAAGGATTGGATCAAAATATACAATCTTGTAAAAAGTATCACATGATAAATAGGATCTAGGTTTAGGATTTGGATAAGGAAAAAAATTCTTATGGTAATGGCTATGATAAAGTGGTTGAAAGAGATGACTGGATAAGATGAAAAGGTAGTTTTAATTTTTTATAGGTGTCTAGATTCAATGAATCTAGAAAAGGAGTTAGTTAGACATGTGAATGGTACATTTTAAAATGATAACACATTTATATTATGATCCATGTGAACAAAATAGAGGGCTACGATTAGATGGAAAAGGATAAAGGATAAAAGGGAATTAAACAAATAAATAGTATTGATTTAATTAATGGGATCATGATGAAGGGATAATAATTAAATAAATATTAAATAAATATATTTAATTAAAGTATTAGGATAAATATGGGAAAGGATTGGATAATTAAATAAATAATAAATATTTATTTAATTAATGGCTAAATATATGCTAAAATTAGGTGTGGTTGGATAAGGTCAGGTTTTATATGTCTTCAAATAATATCAAACTTATAATACCACATATAAGGTGACTTCAAACCATATAAATACCATTTCAACTTGTAAGCAATATTTTACTTTCCTTTCACCATAAAACTATCAATTTGTTTCATATAAATGTTCTCTTCAAAATGCCTATGGAAAGAAAATAATTTTAACATCTATTTGGTATACTTCAAAACCACAAATAATGTAACAAAAATTAAGAATCTATAAGAATTATATAAATAGAAGATAATTTTTCACCAAAATCCACTTAGATTAACCTTTCATCATCAATATAGCCTTATACCTTTTAACTTACCATTTGCTCTAATCTTCTTCTTAAGAACTCACTTGTATCTAATGGGCTTTCTTCCCATGGGAATCTCAATTGGATTCTAACTCTCACACTTTTCCAAAGCTACCATATCTCATAAATGGACTTTTCCCAAGACTCCTATTTCTTCAAATAAAATGCTTCTTTCATATATTTAGATTTATCCTCAATATAAGATAAAACAAATGCACAACAAAAATTTGGTAGGTTATACCTTTCAACTTGATTTTGTTACCTTGTGGACCTCCTCAAGGCCGGTGTAGTACAAGAATCTACCTATGCTTCCTCTTAAAACTCTTAATTGAATATTCTTCTACTTCTCAATCATCAATTCCAACCTATTATTCTTTTGCATGTGCATGTTCCTAATACTTCATTTTATTTTCAAACTTCACTATCTTCTTTTCATTTTCCTTTGTTTATTCAAGATAAAGCATAGCTTCAATTTCCTTGAAAAACACATCCTTAGAATAAACCATTTTCAATGTTAGAAGATTCCAAAGCTTATAACATTTAACAATCATTCCATAGCCACTGTAAGTACATTTTTTATCCTTACAATCCAACATATGATTTATATTTAGACACACAAACAAAATACTCACAAAAATTCTAAAGTATGAAATAGAGGCCTATTTACCTATCCACAACTCATATGGTGTCTTATCAACAAGATTAAAAGTTATATATTTTTAGAAAATACTAAAGTAATTCTTATTATTTTATCCCAAAAATCTTGATGAATCCAACTACTAATCAACATACTTTTATCCCTCTCAATCAATATCGTGAACTTATCCTTTTTGTGGTTCTATTTTTGTGTGGTTTATATGGAGTTGAATTTTGTCTCATAATATTAATGTGTCTAAAAATCATCAAATTATTCAAATCAATATTCACCTCTGTAATTTGATTTTAATAGTTTTTTTTTCAATCCATATTTTTCTTTACAATAACCTTAAAATCTTGAAACTTGCTAAAAACATTAGATATATTACTTAGAAAATAAACTATATATATAGAGTATTCATTGATAAATTATATATATTATTGATATTTTCTAATAGAAATATCATCAAAATAACCAAACACATCACTATGACTAACTTCCAAAATCATCTTTGCTCTAATGCTACCAAAATTAAATTTAACTCTATTTTATTTACTAAACGTTCAATGCTTATATAAGTAAAAAATAGAATAAATAGATAAACCATCCTTCATGGTTTTATTGATCAAATTTTTAAGATCCTTTTCACAAATTTTAATTAGCTTATGGTATTGAATATGTGTGAACCAATATTTTTAGTTATATTGATAGATTTAAAAAATGTATATGCTTCTAGTTTAAATTCAAGGTTCTACACCAAGTTCCCTTCATCAACACCACATTCCCTCCAACCAATCTACAACCATTCTTATAAATTTCGCATGCACATAAATAACATTAATTTAATAAATATAAATCAAATTTTTGAGAAGGCATAGAATGTGAAATACATCCAAATAAATTTTACTTTCCCATCATTAAAACATATTTTTTACCTTTCCCTGACTAAAAATCTTGTGTTAATTGTTATCACCAAGAAACAAGTCACCACAACCATATTCTTCATAATTATAAAATCACTCTATGAGGGTTCATTTGATATTAGGTGTTTGAATAAGTGATCCATGATTCATCACTAGCCATGTTGGCATAAATAAGTAAAGAATCATTAGTATTATCATGTAAGTATTTTTTAAGGGAGGAATCATAATTTTTTTTTATTATTATTTTTGTAATTCTTTCTCATATGGCTCTTTTGACATTTTAGCCTACTATCTCCAATGGTTTTAAATCTACCTTTAGGTGTTGATCCATACTTTCCCCCTCTTCTTGTCAAACCTTTTCCTTGTGTCTAACTTGAAAATTTAGTGAATATTTGGAAACCTCATCCATGCATTTCCTCCTTATTTGTTTGTAAAAAAAAAAGAGAGAGAATTTGTCTTAGTCTCTAAAAAGAATTGAGTAATTGTAAAAATAATATTTTTTTATAATTCATATAAAGAGAAAAATAATAAATACATGTATCCTTTTCATCAAGATCAATATCAATAGATCTTATCCAACTCAAAATCAAATTTAAGACATTTAAATTCGTTACAATTAACTCTCATTATTTCATTTCTAACTAATAATATTTTTTTAATGATACAACTTACTTTAAAGAATTTTTTTTTCTAGTTTTTTTCCTCTCTTCCACAAATTGTGTGTGGATTTTTTTAGAAAGATTCAAGATATTAGAATCAAGGACACAACCTTCTAGTTCCCCATTAATTTTTTATCAAGTTTTTCTAGTCTTAATTTGGTATATCTATAAGTTTATCTTTTTTTATCTCTCTATTGATATCTTTATTCCAAGATAATATCTATTTTTATCTTCCAAAGTTCATTGGCACAAATTTCATATTTAGTGATAAAGAACTTCTCAATATCTTATTGAGATACCTTTTTCCATGATCTAAACCATACATAGATTTACAAAACTACTCAATCAAAATGTATGCATTATAACTAAAAATACCCCAAAAACTATAAAGAAAGGTGTCCCTCTCTTTAACCAAGTTGTAGATCTAATACTATATATTGAGAAACTAGGGTAAATATTTGAATACACTTGGAGAGTGAGGGGGATGAATCAATCTTTTCAAAACATAAACCCTTCATCCCAATGCAAACTCAAACTACTTAAATAGATCAAAAACCCTCAAAAAGATCAACAACAAAGAAAGATATAACAATTTAATTTCTTAACAAGGTAAAAAATCCTCAACAATGAAAGATGAAATAAAGAACACAAATGCACACGATAACACCACATTTACGTGGAAAACCCAATGAGGGAAAACCATCATGAGAGTTAAATCACAATATATTAAGCTCACTAGTTAAAAAATCTACAATAAGGCTCACTACCAAAAGACTTGGAAACTAAGGCGCACAACTTTAGGGAAAGATATAAAGGACTTGAAAACTTAAGGACACAACTCTAGGGAATGATATAAAGGACTTTCATACTGAAGTGTACAACTCCAAGGAAAGATATAAGGACCTGATGAGACTCACTATCTCATAGTAGGATACAAGAAGATTTAGAATTTACAATGTAGTCAACAATACACTTTGTTGTTTAAGGCATTAAATCACATTGGATCTATCTTTCACACACTTTTGCACTACTTCTTCATGGTATTCAGTATAATACACTCCCTCTCTATCAAATTATGTGATCTCCATTTATATCCACCACAAGATCACACAACATCAATTATGTCAGCCAGAAAGAAGGTAAAAAATAAACTCAACAAGTCAATCACAAAAACATAGTGCAGTCCTATCCAAGAGATAGAGAGGACCAAAAATAGACTTATTACATATTCTAATATGATCCCAAATATTACACACATTGGAACAGATCAACCCAAGTCAGCAACAATGAAATGTGTAGATGAAACATGTAACACATTACTAGTTGGCCCAAAAACATAACTTCATCTGAATTTACTCAATTTGGTTGCCACCAAGATAGGTCAGGACCCAAATGCATCTTAACAAAACTTCATATGTAGGCACAAACCCCAAGCACATGGCATGAGCAAGAAAACAAGCCCTATCGGCTAGATATCCACAAATTTCCTAGAAGACCAACTCAAAGCACAATGTAGAGCCAAAGAGATTAGCCACATATGTGTGGATCACAAAGATGTTAGAGTAATCATACATTAGCTAATATTTAATTAATATTAAATTGATTATTAGTCTAATTTATTCTCATGCACTAAAGCTAAACTTAGGAGTTATTTTCTATGTTAACAAGAGAGATATTATTAGATCATTTTGTCTCATTGCATGAGATGTTAAAACTTGTCATGATCTAATCCTTTCTCATTTAGGGTTGCTCCTATATAGCATTCAACCCTCATTATATTATCTCTCAAACTCTCAACCTTTGAGGACTCTTGTTTTCCTTGAACATTCTTGAGGTTCATTCGTAGCTTTTTCTTGTTGAGGAATATTACATATATTGTTTATAGATCTCTTGCATGGAAGGTGTCTTCATTCATTGTTTGATCTGGTGGCTCATGTTTTTCACAATTCTAACATGGCATCAGAGTGTGGATCCAATTAACCCCTTCTCAATTTATGAGGTTTTTTCTTCAACGAGGGTTACGAGCTTCATATATGGATTCTCCATTTATTTTTTGTAATTTTTGGAGGTGGATTTTTAGATGCATTTTGGCATGAAAAGGACCTCACTATTCGACTCACGGCTATTGAGAAAGTCAACTTTTCCTTATGTTTGGCCTAATTTGGATTCTTGAGGTCAAATCTATGAGGGTTTGAAGTAGTTACTTTTTTTCCAGATTTGGAGGGTAGCTACAATTTTGAAGTATTTTGGGCTGAAAAGAACCTCACGGTTGCATTCAAGAGGTTGATCCAATGAATTTTGACTATAAATTTGGCCTATTTTTCAATCAAAAGATTTTGGGGATAATGTTTTTGCACAAGGGCTTGTACGACCCCTGTACATTTTGTGCATACATTTCCAAAAAAAAATGAAATAAAATCTGTGGTTGGCATTTTTTTTTTAATTTCTATTTTTTAGAAATTTTTAAAAATAAAAAATATTTTCGGCATCAATATTTATTTTTTGGGGGTGTTTTTTTTATTTTTTATACAAAAAAACTGCATTTAATAGGGCTACCTACCCATGCAAGCCCCTACGGACCCCATACCTCCAACAGTCGATACTTTTTGGGCTACAGGCAGCCTTCAAAGCTAGTCAACAACCTTTAAAGCCACTGGTAGCAAATTTGTAAGCATTTCCCAATGGCTATTACATTTCTTGGTGACCTCACAACAAAATTTGATAGTTAAAACTTTTTTCGGTGAATTCAACTTTTTTCGGCCATTTTTTCATGTTCTTTGACAATCTAGATTACAATAGAATATTCTGTCAATGTCTTGAATTTTTTGGCAACATCATTTTTTATGGTGAATAGGGAATCTTTTCTTTGGTAGGGGAATCTGTAATATTCTAGTTAAGTTTTTCTTCTCGAAGGTTAGATTTATTTTTCAGCATCTAGGAACATTCCTTGAATATTACACTGACATCAACATGATGTCAGTGGTATGACCTACTGAATGGACCGCTTTGAACCCTCCTTCTGCCTTAAAGGAGGTGTTTTTTTCATTTGGCCATAACTTGGGTGTATGGTATTTTGATTTTGGAAAACAAGATATTCTTAGAGAGTTGGTTTTGTCAACTTTCTAGTGATGTGGATCTTATCGTGTAATTTTTCTTTTGGTGCATTCTATAGCCTATTGAATTCAAAGGTGTTGTTTTCGATCTCGAGCTCATAAATTTTGATCTTTTTCTCCATTCTTTGTGATTACAGTGATGTTGGGATAGTCTCTTAGAGCTCTTCATAGCCATCCATGCAATTTTTCCAAATTTCTCTCCAAGTAAATTTTATTCATCTTTTGTGTTTTCACACTCTGGTTAATTACTTGGACGTCTTAACTCCTAGGAGATTTTCATTTAAATGGGATGAATTATTTTTTATTGTTCTTCATGTATTTCCAGTATTTTTTCCAATTTGGGCATTACAAACATGTTTTTTATGCACATTCTCTTATGTAGACACACTAAGATAAAGTGTCATTCTATTGTATACTTTTTGGGGATTTTTCACATCCTGTTGTGTCTTTTGTAACTGCACTATGATACAAAGTTCCATAGGGGGTTGAAATTTTCCTTTAGTTTTCCATCACACCTTTGTCAAGTGAGTGTCCCTTCCATGACAATAGTGAATCCCAGTGATTCTTTCCTCATGCATGTGTGTCTTAGTTTGCACACCCTGTATTTGTAGGTTGTTTCTCCTACATACACTTCTTGGTTTCACATAGTTTCATTGTACCTATCTTAGCTATCCATTTTCAACATTATGGGGAGTTTCTACTATTGGTTGTAATGCTTCCTTGGTTTCATGGTTTAGTGTGATCTATGTATCTAGTTCTTGTTCCTATGTATGAGTCAGATGTAGCATACACCAATGGTTGTTTATCATTGCATTTCAATGAAATGGATCATTTACCATATGGGAATTCTTGCATTCCTATTTCTAGGGGTTCTTCATTTCAACACTATATCACTCATAATTTGACAAAAAAACTACAACTTCTTCATGATTCAACAATGTTCTACATGTTCCTCTCTTTTTGGGACATTATTTTGGTCGGAGGCTTCTTAGTCCTTTACTATGATTTGGAGGTTTTTTCAATCCTTCATTTTACTTTATCTCTTTTGGAGAGGAGTTTTCTCCCACTATGGTTTTCTTTTGTTCTATAGTTGTGAGAGATCTTTTGTTTGTACATGGGTACCTCACCAGACCTTGTTTGTCAAGACCCATCATGCATTCTATTTTTAGGGTTTTTAGCTACTCCCTAAGTTCATCTTAAGGGGGGCGTTAGAGTAATCATGCATTAGCTAATAATTAATTCATCTTTAATTAATTATTAGTCTAATTTATTATCATGCACTTAAGCTAAAATTAGAGTGATTTTCTATGTTAACTAGAGAGCTATTATTAGATCATTCTATCTCATTACATGAGATGTTGACACTTGTCATGATCAGATCCCTTTCTCATTCAGGGTTGCTCCTATATAGAACTCAACCCTCATTTTATTATCTCTCAAACTCTCAACCTTTGAGAACTCTTTTTTTACTTGAATATTCTTGAGTTTAATTTTATAGCTTTTCCTTGTTGAGGAATATTGCATATATTGTTTACAAATATCTTGTGTGGAAGGTGTCTATGTTCATTGTTTGATCCTATGGCTTATTTTTTTCACAATTCTAACAAAATACATGTTCCTTGAACATCCAACAATAATTCCAAACACTTCTTTCACACATTCAAGCCACAAACAATTATTGCAAAATAAACACACAAAAAATACATCATCTTAGAAGCACAAAAAACATAACCATGAGATATAAAATTATCAAACCAACTTGTGGATCACTTCATTACATTAAAAATGAACTAAGAAAATGCAAAAATATTGATAGCACATCCAACAATCCACAAGAGTAGAAAAATAAATGCAGAGAAATGTGGAGCATTTTCTGGACCAATCCATACAACTAGCAAAATTGCCAACCTTTTGTAATTACTAGAAATATCCTCAACAACACATGTGACCTAAAAATATAGGAGTGCAACATCCAAAGAAAACAAACATCGAATCCCAAAATACAAGACCATATCTTCAATATTAGAGGAATGGAGAGCATTCTCCCAAATAGTATTCAAAGAAACTTCTAGACATAAACTTTCACCAACTTGTGGAGACCAAAACTTTCTTGTAACAAAAAATAATTCCTCAGGAACAATAGGAATAAGCATACAACATACTAGATACCATCAACAACATCTCTCCACCATCAAAATTACTTCTAATCCTCATCTTAATATATCATCATGATATCATCTCCTTTGATAGAAACCATACATAATAATACTTTAACTTATTTTGAACAAGACATGGCATCCAACCATGATCATCTCACCATATAGTGTCAATAATATGCAGTTGAATACACCAATGGTAACAAAAAAATCCTCAAGTTTTGACATCAATGACAACCAATGCCAACAGTAAATGGCATAGTGGCAATATTAACAAATATTGATCAAATCCTTTAAATACATGTGATAGATAACATATTGGAAATAAGGATAAACTAATTAAAATTCCAACATATAAGAATACAATTAGAAATACATATATAACTTTATTTATGTTGAGAAACCATTTTAAGTAAGGACTCCATCATAAAAGAGACCAAATCTCATATTAATATCAACCAAAGGAGTACATCAATATAATCCACTTATCCCTTTATATTAACAATAATATAAAATAAAAAGGAAAGAAAAAGAAAAAGCCAAATGTGGGAGGAGAATGTAAACAAGGTAAACCTTCTTAGAGAGAAACTAGATCAAGGGAAACAATAAAATAAGTAGTTATGGGAAAGCAAAGGACCCTATAAAATATCACATAGTCAAGAAAATTTAAGAAATGATCAGATTGGGAATATATATGAAGGATTCCCCTATCAATTATCCTTGGATAGTTATAAGAAGGAATAGCTTTGTAGTTTATAGTTTTGATTGTTGTCCTTATGAGAATCATCTCATGTAATATTAGAGGACTTAATAATCTGTGTCATCTTATTAAGATCTCATGTAATATTAGAGGACTTAATAATCCTTGTCATCTTATTAAGAGTTTTATTGTAGATAATAAAGTTTACATTCTCCTTGTCTAGGAAGTTAAGATGAAAGAGTCTAATTTTTCTTAGATAGCTAGTAAACTATGGTTGGTTGTTGAGTTTAGTTTCAAACTTGTGGATGGTGCTTCAAGTGGAATAACTATACTATGGAATTCTCTATGAATTTATAGAAAAAAAATGAGTCATTGTAAGATTCATAGCTAGATGGTATCTCCTTAACTTCTTGTCTATCCAGGGGCCTGAACTCAACTTTCCTAGGTGTAGAAGGAAGTTGAATCACATCTTTATCCTAATTTTTTTCTATCTTTAATGTAATAGAAGAACCCTTAGTTTATCTAAAAATAAAATTTCTATTATATATTACCCTCTATGCTGCAAGATCCCAAATCTTATATCCTTTCACACTAGATAGTAATATCCAATGAATATACATTTCACAAACGTGTTCTCCAAATTTGTTTACTTCTCCTTTGGCACATGTTCAAATTTATCACAACCATAAACTCTAAGATATATCAATGAAGGCTTATGACCCGACCATGCCTCTATAGGAATATTATCAACAAGAGTTGATGTAGGAGACCTCTTAATTAGGTAAAATTAGTCGCAACAACTTCAGCCAAAACCTTTTTCCTAGACCAATGTCACTGAGAATAATCCTAGCCTTCTCCATTAGTTTCCTATTCATTCTTTTTGCAACTCCATTCTTTTGTGGAGAATGTGGATTTTTTTTTTGTCTGTGAATACCAAATCCTTTACATAATCTATCAAAGTCATTAGAGAAAAAGTCATTGACATTATTAGTCCTCAAATATTTTATTTTATTTCTAGTTTTTAACTCAACCATTGCTTTAATGTCTTTAAATAGACTAAAAATGTTAGATTTACTATTTAGAAAATATTCCCATTTCTTTCTACTATAATTGTTAATAAATAAAAGATAATATGTGGATTTTCTAATTGAAGGAACATCAACAACACTAAACACATCAGAATGAATAAGATCTAATGCACCACAAGATTTATGAGAACTTCAGTAAAACCAAACCTGGATTTATTTTTCATAAATGCAATGCTCACAAAAATCAAAATGAAGATTACAATCAAATAAAACTTGAATAAGTATTTTATTTTTCAAGATCCTTACACCCTTTTCTCTAATGTATCCAAGTCTTGGGTTTCATAACATAGTATTATTTTTAGGTAAATTTGATTAAAAAGAAAGAGCATCCTTGGGTACCAAAAATCCATGACCACCCACTAAATATGAAACCCTCACCTCTTCCAATAAAGTGTCCATGGACTTTCTTTTCACAAAAATTCTATTTCACTCAATAGTACATACATCAATCTTACATAATAGTCCATATATAACACCTCTACAAATCACCATAGAACCTCTAACCATCTTGCATCCTACATCAAATAGGCTAGATGCACACTCACATATATTAGTTTTCTCAAAAATAACAAACTTTGTGCTAATCTAGGGATATGCAACACACTATTAATTTTTTTATTCTACCATTAGGAAAATTGATTCTAAATTTACCATGGTCAATAATATTTAAACAAAAATAATCACCCAAGCACACCTTACCTCCATCAAATTCTTCATATTTAGAAAAACAATCTTTATTAGATGTTATATGGAAAGATGCACCCAAGTCAATTAACCATATATCATTACTTGAACAAGTTGTCAAAGTTGTAATGAGTGCATCAACATCTTCCTTATTATACTTAGAATCATAATGAAATTTCTTCTTTTTATTCTTCTTTTCTGCTTTGTAGTCCTTACAAAAGTGTTTAGACTTACCGTAGTTCCAAAAAATAAAGTTGGACTTTCAAAGAGATTTGGATATCCCCTTGGACTTGGATTTATCATGGTTCTCATTCTTCTTACCTTTTTCCTAATATATTCCATGAATATTTAGGGCCTCCTTAGAACTAATTGATACCTTCTTCCTCATCTCTTCAAAAACCAAAGAAACCACCACATCTTTAGTCTTCAAGATAACAAAAGTGCTCCCAATAATTCACATGAATTAGGAAAAGAACAAAGAAAGATCTGAAATTTCTCCTCCTCGTCCATTTTGACACCAACTAATTCTAATTGATACACCAACAAATTAAATTATTTTGGGTGGTATGTAATTCATTCACCCTCTTCCATTACAAAGGAATTAAATTTCTTCCTCAAAAATATATTATTCTCCAAATAATTCACTTGATACATCTCACCAAGTTTCTTCCTTAGTTTTTGTCCAAAGTTTTGTTCATGGAAATTGATTAAAATAGAGTTT
This sequence comes from Sequoiadendron giganteum, assembly GCA_007115665.2. Classification (NCBI taxonomy): domain Eukaryota; kingdom Viridiplantae; phylum Streptophyta; class Pinopsida; order Cupressales; family Cupressaceae; genus Sequoiadendron; species Sequoiadendron giganteum. Next base: position 209,195,130 of record CM021106.1, read on the forward strand.
TCCAAGAACAATCTAATTATACCCTTGTCTTTATGGTCCATGACATTATATTGAGAAGCCAAAGTAGCATCTATGGGTCTTAAAACTGTCTTACCAAAAGAATCCCACAAATCTCAATCTATCAAAAAATCCTCCATCTTTAGCTTCCACATCTCAAAGTTAAAAATTATCCACCTTTATTCTCCTTGATGAACTTGAACATTTGAAAATTCCCATAACAAGATCAAAAAGTTTCTTCGATACAATATCCCACTCAAATCTTCATTAGTTTTAAATATCCAAAAACCCACAACTAAAACCAAAGGTGATCAGGATATGATACCATTTTTAATGAAGTTAAGGTAGTGGAATAACTTCCCACATTAATATTGAGAGGAGTATAATACAAAAAAAAGTCATATCTTTACAACTATTATAGAAATTAAAAAAAATCAAATCAAATATCATGCATACCAAAAAATATTTACATGGGTAAACCCTTTTAGGAGAAAAAATCACACTTCAAAAACCACCTGATATATTATTTAGAAATAAAAAAGAATACAATATACTTACAAAGAAATATTTTCATAGGAGTATCACTAACCAATGATATAGAGGAAACATAATGTCTATCAAACTCTCAAAATACATCCTAATGCCAGTCATAATATAATGCACTCATAAAATAGGGTTTCCTTCTAGGGCAAGACAAGCCAACAAAATATCTACTATCATATTTGATACCTAATTATGAAGAGTCTAGATTTACAATAATAAAGTATACATAAAATGTTTCTTTTGTGGGTGTTTCTTCAAACCCATGCTGAGGAACATAGCCCCTATACCTCAAACGGGTACCCCCTACACCTCCCACACTCAAATATATTAACCTCTTATAATCATAAGGTTAAGAAATTATTTTTCGTAAAAATATGGTGATCCCCTCAGTATATTGAACCTAAAGGAAAAGGAAGAAATGTAGAAGCCCAAGATCTATTATTTCAAGGATATATCTTGAAGCATGGATGACGAACTACTAAGGATTAATTAATCAATATCAAAGGTAAGTATCAAAAAATAATCTCCATGTTCTTGAATGTAAATTGTATGATTCAAGTGGTATTGATTGAAACTAGATGTAAGGAATAAATAGCCAACCTTCTCCTTCCAATCCTAATCAACTTGCTTGAAACAATACTAAGAATAGTGTAACCTATAAATAAGTGAAGAATCTTAGACAGAACTTGAAGGCTACTCTGTCCAGCTAATATATTTTTCATCTCTAAGATGCAAAAATAGAAAGAATAAGTTGAATCAAATCCATCTTGGCTATAGGGTTAAATTTCTCTAAGTTTTCAATATCCTCAACCTATGAAAAATCCATAGCTACAAGATGTTCCTTGTATCTTTTAATGGAACCATAAATTACATACTTGGTTTAGTGCACCCACTTGCACCAAACCAACTTTATTCCTTTAAGAAGAGGAACTAAATCCCATCTAATTCTTCATCAATAAATAATATTCCTCTTCCATAGAACTACCTCACTCTGGAATACCAAAAGCCTTTGAAGAACTTTGCATATTTGGAGATATAATATGACCCAAAAGACTAGTGTCAAAATTCTATGAGTGAGTGAATTGAGAGGTCATTTGATCTCCAGATGAAGAAAAAGCATGCTCAATAACACCACAATCCTACTTGGACAAAGAATGAGTAGTAGGAGGTGGAAATGGTGGTCGAGATGGAAAAGGTGATGAAGGTGGTGAGGGTGGACCACCATTTGAAGTACCCTCAAGTAAAAATGTATCCTCATGAGATGAAGAAGATATAGTATGTAGTGAGGAAGAAGAATATTATGTAGGATCTATATGTGTGAAATATTCATCTACCTATACATTTCTACAAAAGTGGATATCTCTAGTAAAAGGATAAAACAACCTATAGGCTTTCACATCCTCATAGTAATATATATATATTGTTAACTCTTCTTCCCTATTTCCTTATGTCAAAGATTTGATATAAATTCCCATGATTCACTACCAAATACTTGGAAGAAGAGAACATCAGACTTGATTTTGGACCAAGCCTCCTTCGGAGCAAGATTTTGAACTACCTTGTGGGGAATGTGGTTCTGAATATAGTTTGCAGAATCCATTCTTCAACTCAAAATGATGGGGTCATAGACCTAGACTAAAGCATACAATTTTTAATCTTCCTTAATGATCTATTCATTTTTCAAAAATATCATTCTACTAACTATAGGGAACTACATACTAATGGTAAATACTATGGTCAACATAATAGTGAATAAAGGCTTGGTTCAAATATCCCCCCATTATCTATGTGTATCTTCCAAATAGAATAACTTGATTGATTCTCGAAAAAAAAATTGAAGGTCTTAAAATTAGTGAAGAAATCACTCTTGTACTTAAGAAGCCACACCCATATGCAAATAGAGAAATCATTGATAAATGTGATACATAATTGGATCCTAAAAATAAAGGAGTTGGAAATGATATGAGGTCACTATGAATCTACTCAAGTAATTTAATAGCATGCTAGGCCTTACCCTTTGTAAAGAGTTATTCATGATGTCTTCTAAGTATATAACCACAACAAATTCCCTCTACACAAGAAACCTTAGGGATTCCAAGTACCATATTCTTAGTAATCAATTGTCAAAGATACTTGTAATTTAAGTGTCCAAAACTCTTGTGTCAAATTATGCTCAAAGATTCAACATGAGAAATATGTGATGCTCCACAAGATGACTCAAAATCTTGAAACCTATATAATCGAGGCCCATGATTTTATTTTCTTGAAGAAAAAATCCTCTCTAGATTATGTAGTTCTTGAATAACTACATGATGTGGTGAAAAATATATTATCTTCCTATCACTAGTATGCAAAATATGGTAAAATAATAGAAGATTAGATGAAACATCAAGAACATAGATAACATCCTCAATTCAACCCTCTATTAACTATATCATACCAAACCCAAATATTGGAATCTGTGAAGAGAATCCTACTGAAATATAAGGATTTTTTTTAGACATAGATTCACGAAGATCTTGTGAGTGATCCATGTGATTTGAAGCTCTTGAGTCAACTATATAGCTATTTGTGGATATATCCAAACCTCTAGTTGTAAGGGAATTCCCCTTAGTAGGTTTGGTAAAATCAATGTTTTTTTCTTCATGGCCTCTTCCAAAGATGTAACCCTCTTAAAACAAAACTTGTGGTTGTGATATTTTTTTCCATAAAAGTGCATGGTCCTCTACTTTTTTGTTTTTATTTCTAAGTGTTATTTTGTGGCTATGAATATTATGTGTTTTGTGTGTCAAACTTGTTCTTCTACTTAGATGATTGTCCATTTCTTGAAGTTGATTCTTCCTTAAGTTTATTGTAAGAATTATTTATTTTTCCCCTAAATGATTGTTCAATTAGTACGTGATTTTTGAAGAGGTGATAACATCCATATTTATTAACTTAGATTATTCTCTTGTTATTCTTTCATAAAACTATTCAAAAAAAGGCATTATTTTTTTGTTCCAAGAGCATCCATTGTAGATTAGAAAGAAGAAGCATAGATTTGATAAGGAATTTTGAGCTTTGACAAAACCAATAACTCACACTCTTTATCTTTTTTTTTTTACCCTTAATTCAAGAAAGAAAATAATTAAACTAGACCAAGAAATCCCCAGTAGGAGGGAAAAAATTAGAATACAATATTGTTAATTTAATATCAAGATGAAGTATTTTAAACTCATAAACTTTTCCAAAGAGATCATTAAACTTATCCTACATTTTCCTAGGAGGTCTACAATTAGCAATATGAAATTGTAAGTTATCAAAAATAAGAAGACCTATTATACTCATTGCCTCATGTAAAGTATAATTTTAGGTCCTACAAAATTTTGTGAGCAATTGTGGTGGACTCCTTATTGCATTGAGAAGTGTTATCTATGTAGCATTCTTCTTCTATCTTCTTGTATTCTTTATGTGGCAGTGAGCCCCTTTGTACTGGTTTTTCCATTACTTATATTGTGAGATAATACTCACTTTGGTTTTTCCCTCATTAGGTTTTCCATGTAAATTTGGTGTTCTCTTATGTATGGTTTTGTGATTTAAATTTTTGTTATTTTCATTTCATGTCTGATCAAACTGATAGAATAAGGGTTTAATGAATGCCTGTGTATTTGATTATTGTTGAGGGTTTTGAAGGTTTAATTTGCTACAACTGATTCACCCCCCTTTTAGATGTCTTGTTCATTTCAATAATTGGTATCAAAGCAAGGTTCCTTGAAGAAAATCTTAACTGCTTAAGGAAGATATGGGATGGAAAACAAGATTGCTTTGGAATATCCTAGATTCGATGTCTCAGATTATGCATTATCAAAGACAAAGATGGAAGGATATTTGTCTACTTAGAGATATGATATTGATAAGGCTTATCAAAATACATATACTCCACCTTTGTGCAATAACCCATTCCAAATTATCACTTAATTAATATTATTGTAAATGACACATGAATATACTCCAAATTAAAAATACATCACTAGTGGCTAAAATCAATCATAGTTACACATATCCATTTAAAATGAGTCAAAGATTCGTATATTCACTTCAAAGGTCAAATTATAGTTCAGGTTTTACTTGGCTCCTAAGGCCACAATGTCATTACATAATACATTTTCCATCACGTTCATGAATGAATTATATCAAGTTACATCATAGACTATAATAGTTTGGTGAACAACTAAGGTTATTCTTCAATTCTCACCTCCACTAGTTGACAAGAACATGGTTGAAGTGATTTACTACCCAACCATGAAGCTAACATGCCCCTGATATTCTTTCGAATTGAAGAATTCTCGACACTGCATAGAAATTTTAGCAAGAGAACAATTTTGTAAGGTAGAATCTAGTGCATTCCCAAACATCAACATGCAATTTCTATCTACAAGTTAGAAAAGAAAGTGCAATATCTATGCTAGGAATGATAGAGAGTGAAATCAAAGAGTTCATTCATACATATGTAATGAACTATATTGATTGGCCAAGCATAATAAGTGTGTTGCAACAACAAAAAAACAATAGATTCTGGTAAAGCAAATCTATACTCTTTGAACTCCATTTCGGCACCCATCTCAGAAGGTAACTTTCTACTATAACAAATATCTACCCTCTAGCAACAACTACCCATAGGTGCTCTAGTAAACTAAGGTATCATTGTTTTGTTCAAGTAATTTAAATATATCCTTTCACAATTGTCTTCAAAAGAAGAAACAAAATACAAATTTATACTCCAAATAGAAATCAGACTTATGATTCTCAGAGTAATTCAACAATCAGTCATATCATTCTTACGACTATTTTCTACTTATCATCTTAACCATTATCTTTTAAAAATGTACTAAAACCAAAAGAAGGTATTGTTACCAAATTTCACTAACAGCTCAATCAGGTAGAGCTCTTTGATTTAAAACTAAAGAGAGGTACATTTCTTTTTCCTTTCTTATATTACGTTCAAGTGCATAAAAGGAAATTTAAAGATTACATGAATATCAGATTACTGCATTTAGACAGATGCATATTACATTGGAAAGAGTTATACAAGTCTTTTTTGAAAATATTTCTTTATTGATAATAGAATAAATTTGTCTCACACAAGCCATGTGATTAACTTGTTCAATGTAAATGGAATAAAAAAACATATACATTGATAGATAAAAAATAGAATGTACCTATAAGGAAAGATACCATTCATTGCCTGAATGACTGGTTTACTGTAGTTGTCTTGCTTTGTCTCTTGTTCTGAGCTACCTTGAGTCTAATTTAGCTCTTGTGCTATCCTAGTGCATGCATCTGAATAGTAAAGTGATGTTAGAGAAATGAAAATTCTCTAATATTACATGTACAAGAACCTATAAATGTATAAGATGATCTCCAAATACATTAGAACAAGTTTGTAAATCTTATATGACTAGGAAAACAATAAAGTCGTCATATACATCTAAGGCATTTTTTTTTTTTAACATGTTTACTTCATGTACATATACAAGTGAAGTTTTGTGCTTTTGAAAGAGGCATAAAAGGTGATTCATTTTCCTCGTTCTTACTTGATCGAGCACACATCAATTATGATAGAAAGTACTTGTCACTATCATAAGAGACATGTAATTTCTCAAGAGAGATCCAAAGTCATCATCTCCATGAAGCACAATCATGAGCAACAATATGGTGTGGCAAGCATAGTGGCCTTTCCACAAATATAACCCAATATGTTATGGAGGCAAGTGATCAAAATATCAAGAGATAGTGATTCCACAAGCACAAAGTAATCAAATGGAAAGAGGCATGAGGGATGTTTTCCAAACCAGTAATGTAGTCAATTCATAACAGGCTTTGCCCAGGATGAGAAAAAATTTCAAATGGACATGCCTTCTTTGTAGGGAAAATATTAAAAAATAATGCATTATTGTCCTCATTCAACCATTTTCTATCAAAGAGTGTGTTGTACATCTAGAGGAAATGATAAGAAAGTATAATACATATGGTAATACAAGGAAAACATAAGATTCCATTCTTGAGAAATTCTTATTAATTGGCTACTGTATTATCAAACAATGTTGAGGTAGATGATAGTGAGCAATGAGAGCTTAAAGGACAACCACCAATTGACTTGGATGGTCTATCAAATGGCTAATCAAAATTGCAAAGGATAGTGATACCAGGTCTGAAGTAATGCAGTCCATTCATAATAAGGTTGGGGTACAAGGTAAAGGATGGTCCATAAATGGATTCATGGCAACAATATGATAGTCTACAATACATGATGATTACCAAAGTGTTCAAAACCTTAAGGACAAGGTACATATTTTATTTTTTGTGATAAAAAATAAATGGAAAAGTAAATAACAGACCTTTTGGGCATATAAAGTATAAATGAACAGTGTGAGGCAATGGAGGTTAGGAGTCTCAAGGGAAAAAAAATGACAGTGATATCAATCAAAGAATATGAATTATGTTTAATAAAATCAACAACACAGACCTAAGGTGAATGTGTGGAGTATCATATGATCGTAGAGGCAGCTAGCATGAATCACATAGTGTGAAGTCAAGGTATGAAAGTGAAGGTTTTGTGAGTGTATCTTTGAAGTTGATATTTTTGCTATGTTCATAAGACAAAAAGGAATTGGGGACTGTAGTAAAAGGTCAAGTAATAGCATCAAAATGAAAGGAAACATTTGCTTTGGGAAAATTTGACGGGGATAGCTCGTGTTTCAACTATTCACTCTCCCATGAGGGCTTATTCATATTATGATCTTGCATGATCTTTCCAAAGCATAGGGAGATTCAGATACAATAAAGTTTGACACCTTTTTGGTTCTAAAAGTAATTGCATGGAGTAAAATAAAGAAATGTAAACCCTCAAGTTAGGGTTTTCAACATAAATGAAGCTATATTTTCAATGGGAATAAACGGAGACGGTTTTGCATTCAATCTCTCGTGAAATCTCATTATAATCTAGTATAATCTGATTATAACTAGGTGATCATGGCATCACCAACTAATACTACATAGTTTCTAGAAAATATGGCCATGACCATTGAAGAAAGATACCCTTGCTTTGTCTTTCAAAAAAATCAACAGAAAAACAAAATAAAGATTTATTTATCAGTACCCAGAAGAATATACAAAGGAAATGAAGATACCCAGGTGTTAAATCAATTGAAAATGGAAAGACCTACAATAACAGAGTATCCCTTGAGTTCTCCATAGAGTTTTGTCAGGGTAAAGAAAAAATCAAAATTCTTGCAATGGAATGTATGGCCACGACAAGGGAGTTCACATAGCAATAAAAGGAATGTTCATAAATTTTTGTAAAGAGTTCGAGATGGCCATGGGAACTCATGAAATGCATAGGAAAATCAAACAATGTCCATATTTTGCAAGCAGAGCCCTTGAATTTCTGTAGAGAAAAAGGCCAGATGCAAGGAGCAAAGAAGCCATGGATTTTGAACAAATACACAATTTTTTTTTATCATTTTTCCTACAAAGATCGAGTATAGAGGCATGGAAATACAGGAGAAATAAGTATTTTTATCATTTTTCTTACAGTTGAAGCTCAAATCATTATTGTTTTCATAGAAATTGAAATGGAAAAACATCTATTTGCATAACATGATCTTACCAAGACTAGGTCTTAGGGTGTCTGAAACATTTTCTACATAATTCTGCTTCAGATTTGCTCCAAATGCAAACCCTTGGTGACTCAAAGTCTCTGAAGAATGTAGGATGAAATTAAATGATGCAAGTGATGCTACTATTGCCTTAGAATACGCCATGATATCTTCCATAGAGATCTAGGTAAAATCATGGTGGCACTTTCAGTAGAAGCTTGTAAGGTAAGAATGAAGCAAAATGTAATGCCTTTCCATCGGTTTTTTCCTTTAGGGTTTTTACCCTAATTTTGGTCGATTAAGCCCAAGGCATTTTAGCCTTATGTTTTTTAAACTTTGCAAATGAACTAATAGGCCATCCTATGCCTTAGTGAGTTTTGCATTAACTATTTGCATATGAATGCTTAGGAGTCCTTTGGACTTAAATTTATTTTTGCATTTGATTAAACATGGTCAAGCTTTGACCTCCTTATTTTTGCATAAACTACAAGTATAAAATATTTGATAAAGATTACATGAATATTAGATTACTGCACTTAGAAAGATGCATGTAACATAGGAAAGAGTTATACAAGTCTTTTATGAAAAGAGTAATCTTTATTGATAATAGAATGAATTTGTCTCACACAAGCTGTGAGATTAACTTGTTCAATGTAAATGGAAGAAAAAAACATATACATTGATAGATAAAAAATAGAATGTACATATAAGGAAAGAGACCAGTCATTGCCTGAATGACTAGTTTAGTGTAGTTGCCTTGCTTTGTCTCCTGTCCCGAGCTGTCTTGAGTCCACTTTAGCTCCTGTTTTTTCCTAGTGCCTGCATCTGAATGGTAAAGTGATGTTAGAGCAATGAAAATTATCTAACATTACATGTACAAGCACCTATAAATGTATAGGTTGATCCCCAAAAACATTAGAACAAGTTTACAAATCTTAGATGTCCAGGAAAACAATAAAGTCATCCTATACATCTAAGGAATCTATTTTTTTTAACATGTTTACTTCATGTATAGATACAAGTGAATTTGTGTTACTGTTTCATCTATCAAAATTTCAGCATGTGGAGTAAAATGGGCTCCCACGAGGGTTGAGCTCAACATGCTATTAATTTGTGCTTTTGAAATAGGCATAAAAGGTGATTCATTTTCCTTGTCCTTACTTGATCGAGCACACATCAATTATGATAGCAAGTACTTTTTATTGTCATAAGAGACATGTACTTTCTCAAGAGAGATCCAAAGTCGGCATCTCCATAAAGCACAATCATGAGCAACAAAATGGTGTGGCAAGCATAGTGGCCTTTCCACAAATACAATCCATTATGTTATGGAGGCAAGTGATCAAAACATAAAGAGATTGTGATTCCACAAGCACAAAGTATTCAAATGGACAGAGGCATGAGGGATGGTTTCCAAACCAGTAATACAGTCCATTCATAACAGGATTTTCCCAGGATGACATTAAATTTCAAATGGACATGCCTTCTTCGTAGGGAAAATGTATAATAAAAAAACATGCATTATTGTCCTCATTAAACCATTTTCTATCAAAGTGTCTATTGTAGATCTAGAGGACATGATAAGAAAATATAATACAAATGGTAATACAAGGCAAAAATAAGTATCCATTCTTGAGAAATTCTTGTGTAAATTCTTGTGAATTAGCTATTGTATTATCAAACAATGTTGAGGTAGTTGACAATGAGCAATGAGAGCTTAAAGGACAACCATCAATTGAATTGGATGCTCTATCAAATGGGTAATCACAATTGTAGAGGATAGTGATACAAGGTCTGAAGTATTGTAGTCCATTCATAACAGGGTTGGGGTATAAGGTAAAGGATAGTCCATAAATGGATTCATGGAAACAATATGATAGTCTATAATGCATGATGATTACCAAAGTGTTCAAACCCTTAAGGAGAAGGTACAAATTTTATTTTTCATGATCAACAATAAATAGAAAAGTAAATAACATACCTTCTATGCACATAAAGTATAAATGAATAGTGTGAGGCAATGGAGGCTAGGAGTCTCAAGGACAATAGAAGTACAATGATATCAATGAATGAATATGAGGTCTATTCAATACAATCAACAAGAACAGAGACCTAAGGTGAATGTGTAGAGTATCATATGATCATAGAGGCAGCTAGCATTAATCACATAGTGTGAAGTCAAGGTATGTAGGTGAAGGTTTTGTGAGTGTAGCTTTGAAGTTGATATTTTTGTTGTGTTCATAAGACAAAAAGGAATTTGGGACTATAGTAAAAGGTCAAGTAATAACATCAAAATTAAAGGAATCATTTTCTTTGGGAACATTTGACGGGGATAGCTCGTGTTTCAACTTTTTTCTCTCCCATGAGGGCTTATTCATATTATGATCTAGCACGATCTTTCCAAAGCACAGTGAGATTTAGATACAATAAAACTTGACACCTGTGTGGTTCTATAAGGAATTGCATGGAGTAAAATATAGAAATGTAAACCCTCGAGGTAGGGTTTTAACATAAATGAAGCTATATTTTCAATGGGAATAAAAAAAGACAGTTTTGCATTCAATCTCTCATGAAATCTCATTATAATCTAGTATAATAAGATTATAACTAGGTGATCATGGCACCGCCAACTAATACTACATAGTTTCTAGAAGATATGGCCGTGGTCATTGAAGAAAGATACCCTTACTTTGTCTTTAAAAAAAATCAATAGAAAAATAAAATAAAGCTTTAGTTATCAGTACCCAGAAGAATATATAGAGGAAATGAAGATACCCAGGTGTTAAATCAACTAAAAATGGAAAGAACTACAATAACAAAGTATACCTCAAGTTCTCCATAAATTTTTGTCAGGGTAAAGCAAAAATCAAAATTCCTTCAATAGAATGTATGGCCGCGGCAGGGGAGTTCACAAACCAATAAAAAGAATGTTCATAAATTTTTGTAAAGAGTTCAAGATGGCCATGGGAACTCAAGAAATCCACAAGAAAATTAAACAATGTACATATTTTGCAAGCAAATCCCTCAAATTTCTGTAGAAACAAAGGCCAGATGCAAGGAGCAAAGAAGTCGCGAATTTTGAACGAATACACAATTTGTTTTATCATTTTTCCTATAGAGATCGAGTATAGAGGCATGGAAACACAGGAGAAATGAGTATTTTTATCATTTTTCTTATAGTTGAAGCTCAAATCATTATTGTTTTCATAGAAATTGAAAGGGAAAAACGTCTATTTGCACAACATGATCTTACCAAGACTAGGTCTTAGGGTGTCTAAAACGTTTTCTACATAATTGTCCTTTAGATTTGCTCCAAATGCAAACCCTTGGCAACTCAAAGTCTCTGAAGAATGTAGGATGAAATGAAATGATGCAAGTGATGCTACTGTTGCCTTAGAATCCACCATGAAATCTTCCACAGAGCTCTAGGTAAAATCATGGTGGAACTTTCAGTAGAAGCTTGTAAGGTAAGAATGAAGCAAAATGTAATGCCTTGCTATCAGTTTTTTCCTTTAGGGGTTTTACCCTAATTTTGGATAATTAAGCCCAAGGCATTTTTGCCTTATGTTTTTCAAACTTTGCAAATGAACTAATACCCCATCCTATGCCTTAGTGAGTTTTGCATTAACTCTTTGCATATGAATGCTTAGGATTCCTTTGGACTTAAATTTACTTTTGCATTTGATTAAACATGGTCAAGCTTTGACCTCCTTATTTTTGCATAAACTATAAGTGTAAAACATTTGATTAAGTGGTGTAATTATAAGCCATTTAATTAGATATTATTTTAAATGCAAAATAGAGCATGTGTTGATAGGACCAAGTCAAAAAGAGGACATTGAGGGTTGATAAGGTAGTTTGCAGACATAGGGAGAGTATCTAGGCAGCTTTTTCTTGAGCCTTTATGATGGAATTGGTCAAATTTGACCTTTTCAACTTTTTGGAGCCCTTTTTGGAGAAGATTCAGTTGCTATATTTTAGGCTTTATTGGTACATCCGACCTAGGAAGTTTCTAATCCCTATTTTGGTGGATTTTGGAGAGATGATGCATATAATCACTTGACTATTCATTTGTGAAGGCAATTCTCACTTATGCTTTTTTCTATTTTGTGACTCATTTGAAGTCCTTGGAGAAAAAATACAAAGTTTTGTAACTCAATTTACAGTCATGTACAACATTTGACACCTTGAAAATCAATGAAGATAAGCATTTTTCCTTCTCATCTTTTGCTCTATTGTGTGAGTTTCAAATGATTGATGCCATTACATGTAAAGTTAACATTTTCCTTGTTATAGTGTCTCATTAGCATCACCTTTGTGCATAAATATATGTGAGTTTGTAGGTTGTGAGTTGTATTGTGTTGCAAATAGTTCAAATTGTGAAAGTTTCTTTTCCTTTTTGAATTTAATGCATTGGTCTTCTCATGAAATATTTATGCAAAACATATAAGTATTTTGAGTTGTTCTTATTAAGCTTGTTGATTGATTAGAACTGTGTGTTCAGGCAGCTGTACAAGTCTTGACAATCATTTAGGTACATCACCATAGGAGTAGTTTTTAGTTTATGTACTCCTTCTTACCCTTTTCCTAGTAAAAGCACTAGTTTTAGGTGACACCATAGGAAGCAGACCTTCTTTGCAGGTTGACATCTACTTACAAGTTACCCACGACTTTAGAGGTCTTCCCATATTTCACTAAATTGTTGAATTTTAGATTCAACAGGGTGTAATTTTAGTAGATAATAGGTATGTCACAAGTATGTGAATGTACATAGATGAATTATATGTGCATTCGCATATATGTGTGCCTAATAATGTTAAATTTTGTGCATACATTTTGAAATAATCATTAAATCAGATTGCAATCTTAAAATAGTATTCCAGTTGATGTTTCTTGTCAAGATAAAGAAAACAGAACAAGTCTATGCTAACAGTTACACACATACTGTTATTGCATTCTCACTACTGTGTTTCTCTAACATTGTTGTTACTTAAGAACATTCATTGTTTGAATAGAATAAATATTGTTCCCTACTAAAAAGTTGTGAAGCAAGTTGTTTACATATGAACATTCATTGTTTAAGTAAAACAGGTACTGTTTCCTACTAAAAAGTTGTAAATCTAGTTGTTTACATATGTACATCCATTATTTGAACAAAATAAATACTGTTTCAAATAGATATGAAACAATTTGTTGACATATGGACATTCATTGTTTGACTAGAATAAGTACTATTTCCTACCAAACAGTTATAAAGCAAGTTATTTATAGCTACAATGATAACTTAATCAATAAAATAAAGTCGTTTACAAAATATTATTCACTTTCTTCATCATTATATTATTCTTTCATACCAAATAGTTTCACTTAATGAGAGAAAACATCATTTTCCAACAGAACATTCACTACTTTTTAATAGAACAAGTTTTATTTCAATGAATACAAAAATAACAATGTTGTTTTTTAGTAGAAGTATTGTCTTCAGCTATCTTGTCTTTAATTTCAAACATAACGGTTTAATTTTCCTTTTAAAAATCAGGCTATCAGAATGTCCATTGTTCCATATAAATATTAATTAAAGTTCAAGAGCAACCATACAAATATTATAATGAACTGGTTCGACATACTGGTCAATTTGAAACAAGGCATCCATACTTGACTCTAAGGTTACCAAGGTTTCCTTCTTAACCCGTGCCCTTTCTAGACCCTATTCAAGGCCTTCTTGATCATTCTACAAACAACTACCGTACATGATGAGTAGATCAAAAACCTAAACTTGGAAATAATGTTTAAGATATTTATCATTAACAAGGAGTGGGACATCATCTCTAGTGAGAACCTTTAAATGATGAGTATTATCCCCAAGAATCTTTGAAATTTGAAATAGACCAAGCCATAGTTTTTCAAAATTACCATGTTCCCTTTTTTTCTCATGAGCTTTGTCCTAATGAAGGAATCAATCCGAGGTGAAAAATGATTTAACTTGGGTGCATTGATCAACCATCTCTTAAACACCCCCTTAGTGCTTAGAAAAAATTTCAATAGCAACATATATCTTTTCTTTTAGATGGAGGAGCTAAGTTAGGCACACCTCTAGCTTATCTTTATCAACATAATAATTGTTAATGAATTGCAAGGTGGGTATTTTCAGATGCATGAGAAAATTGTGCTCCAAACCATAGACAAAATGATAAGGAGAAGCCCCTAAGGCAGCCTTATTAAGAGTATGATCTTCTCGAAGTGAAAATATTAGTTGGATATGCCAATATTTGGGATTTCCATCAAAAAATTCTTGTTAGTAGACTCGGGTAAACCATTGATCTAGGGATATAAATTAGATGAAAATTTCAAAACAATCCCATAGTCAAAAGCCTAATTTAAAAATTTAACGATGAAAAATTTGGACCATTATCACAAACCAATGAAAAGGGACAAACAAAATGGGTAATTATATGTTCTTCAATGAATTTTATCACTACCTCAGTATTACATTGCTTATAGGCTACAACCTCAGTCTATCTATTATAGTAATCAATATTAGTTAGGATATACCTATGATTTGCAAAGGAAGGAGAATTAATCATACTAGTAAATCTGAGTCCCCAGTGTGAAAGGGCGTACCTCCACTACTGGTTGCATTGGAATTTTAATAGTATTCTCATTGGTTTTAGTTGTCTAGAAGATATGACATGCACATACATGTAGATGTGTGTCATGGAAGATATTTGGCCAATATTTCCCTACCTGTAGGATCTAATGAATAGTAGCATCTCCTAAACTTTGACTTGTACCAAACTTATCATGGAAACTACTTAGCACTCTAGATGCTTCATTTTTACCCAAACACCTCAATTAGATGTCTTCATTATTTTTTTGTACAATAAAGACCCCATAAGCATAAATTGGTTACTTTTCAACCATAGTGCATGCCATTGAATAGCACTCATTTGTAGAGGACAATTTTGATGAAGCAAATAAAAAATGATGTCATCATACCAATTATCCAAAGAAACATCCTCAAGATTATATTGATGAGAAAAAATATTGAGGCTAACTTTAGCCATTTTATGTGTTAGGGCTTGTCCTTGAACCAAGTTATTAGGCTAAATTTCCAAGTCAAACTTGTGTAACATAGTAACCCATTTCCCTTTGGGTTCACCAAATTCATTCTACATGAATAAGAATTTTACTGTTGGATCATCATAATTACATATATCTTACTCCACAAAATATAATGTCTAAATTTCTTGACTACAGTCACCAAAGTATAAGCCTTCTTTCCTACATTTGGATATTAACTTGGAATCTTTCAAGGGTATTCTCATGAAATCTATTGGAATCTCATCACTAGGCTCCTTCTTTTTGGTAAGAATTGTTGCATATGTGTGTTTAAATGAGGATTATATATAGAAAGGTAACACATAATCCAAACTAACTAGAACATGAGAATCAAAAATTTCCTCCTTAATTTATTTAAAAGCTCGCTTGGCCTCAATATTATTTCCATTTGATCTTCACTTCTTGTTTCAATGTAGCATTATGTATTCTAACCATCTCTATGAATCTTGTGATGAATTTTTGGACAAAGTTAATGTTCTCAAAATATAACTTTATTTGTTTCCTTCTAGCTAGAGAATGAATTTTTTAAATGACCTATACTCATTCAAGATCAATGGAGATACCTTTTTCTAAAATAATATTCCCTGAGAGCTTACCCTCACTAAGGATTAAGAGAGATTCCATATTCATTTCATCATTAAAAAACTTTGCACAAATCTGAAACATGATCATCTCTACACTTTTAGAAAATTGTCAAATTCTCCATGTACATGATTATACACCTACCAACTAGCTCCCTGAAATCAATTCATGTAGCTCATTGGAAGGTAAGGGCTTCATTAATCAAACCAAATTTCATTCTCTTGTATGTGAATATTCCCCATTTTGTGGTAAAGGCAGTTTTCAACCAATCTTCTTGTTCAACCATCACTTGGCTATAACTTGAATAACCATCCAAAAAGAAATCATTTATAACCCATTGAAAATTTCCAAAGCCTCATCTAATGATGGTAATGGATAATTATCTTTCTCATAATCACAATTGAGATTTCTAAAGTCAACACAAATTTGAATTTCACTATTATTTTTCCCAACTATGAACATATTTTTATCCATGTAGAGTGGCACACAAGGAAGATTATTCTTATTGACAACAACTTTTAAAGTTCCTTATAAATTAATGGCTCCAATAATGCTTTGATAGTTCATTGCCACTATCAAAAATGCTTGGCTTTAGGTATGATAGGAATAGTATGAGTGATGATGGAAGTATCATAGGTCTTGAGGTCCTCATAACTCCAACATATAACATTCTAATATAAGGTAAGTGCCTTAACTATACCATCCTTCTCTTTTGAGGTGCATATTTTACCAATTAAGATATTCTTTACCTCCTTAGTAGTGCCCATGTTGTATGTGTTGCATTTTCCTCTTACAAATTATTTATACTTCCCTGTAGACCTCAACTGATCTAATTAAAAAATCCACTCCAATTGAACCATTCCTTGAGGAATTGTATTTGTATTCAATTTAATCACACCCTCGAGATTGATTGTTGCTTCCTCAAGTTTAGTTTTATCTATAATTTTAAATGTAAATACATCTGAATTGGTAAGGCAATATAATATATGTTTTTCATCTTCAAATACCTAAAATTCAGTGACATTATGTAGCACTAAGTTTGTTGGGGTAAGTTCCACTATGAAATTCTTCAAACTAGATAATGATAGTGATTGTAACACACTAGTTTCTTGTGACAAAGTATTGGTAACATTATTCTTATGACGAGGAATCAATTGAATGTTAAATGTGTCAAAGCTTTCAATCAAGTCCCATATGTAATGGCAATAACTTCCTAACCTCTTATGTGACATGAGTATTGCTTACGAACCTACTTTACAACTAACTCAAAATCCCCCAAAACTTACAATACCTTAGCCTGTTTGCATATAGTCATAACAAGTACATGCGCTAGTGCTTCATATTCTACGATATTGTTGGTGCAAGATAATTTCAATCTATGGGTAGAAAAGAAAGACTATCATGTGGGACTAATCAATTCAAATCTAGATTTGGCACCTTTATTATATTTCAAACCATCAAACCTCAATGTCCAAATATGATTATTATTCTTATTGTCTATGTATACTTTCTTCTTTGGCATAGTTTTATAGAGGGAACCATTATGATTCAAAGACTCCTTGATTGGGAGACCTTCTTATGGGGGACCTGACCTTGGTGGTTTGGAGATATTGAGATGGATCTTAATTTACTTGACAACAATCTAACTTAGAGAACATGTAAACTCTGAGTGGTATGCATTGTGTATTAGGCACCAACATGGCAATAGAAAATATTCTATATTAGTCTTGTTCCCTAAATCCAATTTATCTACAACACATTAGGAGATAAAGTCCTTGAAACCTTCAAACACTCCTCTCCCATTATTTGAGGTGATTTCCTTATTTTGTCTCTACACAAACTTTTTAACTATTGGTAGCTTGACTCAAATCCCTCATGGAGGTATTAGTATATTTCACCACCATTATTTCTTCTATCTTAAGGACTTTAGGGGAATATTTCTCAAGATCAATCTTAGAGAATGATATTTTATTATTTTGATTTCAATCTATGATCAGATGATTCATCCTTGGCTCTCTCTCTATCTTGATCTAATTTATATTCCTTTCCTTGGAATCAACATATGGGAATTATTTTTCCATATAGTCATTAAGATTCTTAGACCAATCTTTCTTTAGTAACATATAATACATATATGAGATATCAACTAATTGAATGTTAATAATATGTTGGACACATGGATTAGAGGAAAATTTCATATGAATATGATTCAACTCTCCCACCATATTGATATTTATTTTATTGAACTGAGTGACTTTTCTTGTAGATTTATTCAGAGTAAGGCCCCAATTTTTTACATATGGTGAGGGGTATGATGTTCATTAATGTATCAGTCTATCAAATAATTTTGAAGGTTCTTACCAAATATTTTTGAAGTCGATAGGAAAGGTGGGGATTATCTTCTATCCTTCTACAAAATTACTAGGGTATCTACATGGGACACTTAAGTCTTATCCTTCCCATTTGTCTAAGAATAATTTTATATTGAATCATTAGAAGGTACCACAACTTTGGTTGGTTCTTGGATCGAATTAAATAAAACACTCTTAACTTTGAGAATTTTTAGTAACTCAAAAATAAAGAGACTTACCTTTATTTTCTTTAATTCATTGACTACATATTGTCCCATCTGAGCAATTTATGTTCTATTCAGAGGTTCTTTCTCAAAGAAATAGGTAGGAATATCGAGAGGTGTTGAATTATTTTTGGTATCAAGATTTGTAGGCACCTAAAAATTGTTAGGAGTAGAAGTCATGAAGGGTCATTTTGGCTTATTCATTTTGGGATTATACAACCCTTTATATTTTTGATAAGCATAAACTTCATCCTAACCATTTGAAAATGGTTCTAACCTAAACAAATTTTCTAAATATTCCTCTTTGAGGTTCATTTTCTTCTTTTTTGGGAAAACAATATTTGTTTGAAGACCATGGTGGAATCATAAGCTAACAATGATACAATATCATGTCCATAAGAACTAGATACTTCCTGAGATTCCACATTTTGCGCCTATTTTTGGAATATGCTCATGGCTATCTAAAACTCATGACAATTCAACTCTGAATGTTGACTGGTGTTGCACAATCTATACCAATTTGACATAGCAACTTTATCTAAATAAACTCTTCCCAAAGGCATGTTGTTTGAAGTAGCAAGTATATCCAAAGAAGAGGTAACTCAATTATTTTTTCTAGTATTCCAAACTTTATTTCATCTTTGATAACCTTGGTTTTGACCATGGTTCTACTTAAAATTGGATTAATAACCCCTCTAAGAATTTTTCAAATACTTATTCTAATTATGAATGTGTGTCACCTCAATTGTTAGCTTTTTATTTGTTTAATGAGATCTTTTATGTCATCCCTCTCTTTATCTTCCTTAACTTGAGTAGTCTCAATAGAATGTAGATAGGGAAAATAAGGACCCTCAGATATATGGAACCCTAGATTAATAACCACAACCCTGATGGCTACTAGAATAGGATTGAGTATAGGTGTATGATGAGCCAAGGCCTGATTAATCCTATAAGCTAGATTTAGAATTTTTGGGGCGTCAATGTGATTCACAAGACTAGATCTTTATTTCCCTAATTGTGCATTAACTTTAAAAATATTGCATATGCATCCTTAAGAGAAGGTGGTGCAAGATTGGCTCTCTTGAAAAACACGGATGTGAGACTATCCAAAGTAGAAAAATATACTTCTTTATTGTTCTATCATCAATAATGTAGGGATCTTGGGGAAAGTATAATCTCTATGGAATTTTTTATTGAAAGTACTAATAAGCTTATTGTTTTTCCTCTTGAACTCCACAAACTTCCTATATAAATTGGCACATTCAATAAAAAAATTGGAAACTATCCAAGAATTTACTATTCATGAGAGCCTATGAAGTAATAAATCTAGATGGTAGATGAAATAACCACTAAAATGCTTCCTCTCCCAAGGATTATGATAATAGTTGATAGGCCAAATCCTCATTTTGAATCTACCAATTTTGAAGAGTCTCTTCAATGACTTTAATATGCTTTATAGTCTTGTGTGGATCATTAACATGAAATTTTAAACAATTCTTTTTTGGATTCTTTGGCATGTCATGTTATGCATTAAATTCGAGGGGGAAAGGATTGTTAGGTATCCAAGCCATTGGTGATTTTGGTGGGGTAACTAGAGGACCTTGGGGTGTGGTGGATAATTTTCCCCTTCTTTTAATACTCTTGCATCCAATGGGAAATCATAACTCAAAGAATTGACCTTTTTTAGGCATGGATCTAAGTACTGTCTCAAACCTTTCAAGAGAGAAAGAGAATGTATGATCTAGCTTGAGGTAGATCTTCAAGCCCTCCTTCTAGTTCCAGTTCTATTGATGAGTATTTTTACACATCACAATATAAACAAAATATGAAATATTTTATTTCTTAAAAGGAAATCTAAAATTATAAGACTCAAAAATATTATCCCAAGGCTTCGATAGTCAGCTATTGAATTTACAAAAATGACTCAATGGCTTATTTTTTTGTTGTTTAATAAGAGGCCTTACATTTACCTTGATGGAGTTTGAGAAATGATGGTTTTGAAAGGTTTGTAATTGACATGAAAGCCTAACTATATTTTCAGACCTAGAACCTAAAAGTAGACTTTAACATCTAGTATTATAATTTGTATGATGTTTTCTTTCTAACCTAACTCAATCTTGCAAATAAAGGTAAAAATATAGAGTAAGAAGAGATTAAGTTAAGAAACCCTAAGGATAATAACAATAATTATTTGGTGCTTTAGATAGATGAGCCCCTCAAAAAACTAAATCCTATTTAATAAGAGATTGATTCATAATGCCATAGGAATAGTGTAATCTTCAAAGGAAATATTTTGAGATCATAAAAAGTCATATAAATATCTATTTCTAGCATGACTTAAACACATATTCATAATTTAACTAATATCAAATTAGGGTTTAAACTAACCATGAAAAGCAACTTACAATCAAAAAGATACAAATTATTTGAACTAGAGGTCTATCAAATATCTTCACACTTTATCATCATAACTAAATCTATCTAACATTGAATAAAAGTAACCGTGCAAATGTAACAAACCCACAAGTGAAACACCACAATTTAATGCTTCACTTGTATTAATCTCAAATGTTTTGTTACAACATTCCTATTCAACAACATTTACAATGATATGACACTACCTTTTATAGGCTAGGATAACAAAACCTAAGAAAAATTAATTCTGGAGATCATCACAACTACAAGGGCCAATATTAAATTAACATTTAATAATTGGAGTGCTTTAAATATAAATGCATATTCATCATCAATATCCATTACATTTTAGAAAAAGATGTAATACATTTCATTTTATCATTAAATTACTTTTGTAAAAATCCTAGAAAATCAGGGGCACAAGCTCCCAAAAATGAGCCAGTTGGCACCCACAATCACAAAAATTTAACAACCATTACACTTCTTCCTTCTAATTTTTTTTCTGATAATGAACTTCAAAAAAAATTATCTACATAGGATTCATCTCATCATTAGGTAGACCAGAAATAGCATGAACTTTTTAGCATTGGATGCCATAATGATCAAATAATTAATGATGTCGAGTATCTAAGAAACCTTTTGATTAATAAAATTCTAAATTTAAACCTGTAAGAGAGGGGGACCAACCATGTTCAAGGCCCCAAGTCATGAAGGGCCAAGAGAGGAAGGCTTCCCTAACTTACCTTAGTCTAAAGGGATGTTTTGAATGAGGTTCGAGGGTGATGAGGACTATAAGGTCCTACAACCACTCTACAGGCCCCAAACTAGTTTTTGGGCTAGGTGAGCTGGTTTTTGGGTTCAACACTGTGCCTCACGTAGCTCTCTACCCGAGGACAGAAGCACAGTTTTAGTATGATGGTGTGGTGCATTGGTGTCTCTTAGGTGCACTAGTGTTTATACGACCAGAGGAGCGAAAGTACAATGACAATTTCCATAAAACGAGCTTACAACCTAGCTAATGGTTTTTAGGGGAACAAAACAACACTATAAAGTAAGATATATACAACTGAATATGATAAAGAAAATAGATTAAAGCTAGAGTGACAAAGATTATCTCATAAAAGAGCATGTTCACTAGCTAGCTCCAAATACACACCCACTTGCACACAAGAAAGAGGGAAAAATGTTGGAGGTTGTATAGGGGTATGCCTTAGTCAAACCCCCACTTTGGTGTTTCCACCTCCACAGACATCCAAGATAGCAATGATAGAGAAAAGTATGATAAAGGAAGAAAGAAAGTAAATAACACAATAACACTACAAAATAGTATTGTGCTAGTCAACCAAATTGTAGAGGAGAGGAGTGAAAATTCTTACCACCTCCACCAAGAGCTCACTAGCTAATGGGGGAGAAAATGAGAGGACTCAAGCCCTTGGTGCAATGGAGTTGTTCCACACTTTCTCTACAAAGTTGATGGAGTGTCAAAGTGTTGATTGAAGGATGGAGAGTGAAAGAAGTGAATGCTAAAATGCTTGGGGAGTGCCAAAAGATGATTTATAGAGCATGAATTGAATCCCTTGAAGAGAGGAAATGAAGGAATGAAGAGTATTTTTGAAGGGAGAGTGAGAAAAATGGCCATATTCGGGTCAGTTGGTCGAAGAGGGGCGTTACAAATTGACCCAAATAGGAAGTGTAATGCCTCTGTTGGCTTCAGATGTGGGAGTCTGTTGGGGTCGTAAGTGTGTCATGTGGATGTTTGTGCGTTGTGTAGGCATCCCTGACAGTTATTCTTCTGCCGACACAAAAGATGAACGCCAAAATTTGGGAAGACTCATCCATGTAATCTATAGATATATCATCGATTGTCTCCTTATGAATTTGCAACATCTATTGCTACTTCAAAACTTTCTCATCCATTTACTTCATAATGTCAATATCTAATTTAGTCAACTTATCCAAAAATTGATCACAAGAGACTAGGCCTTCCTTTATTTGGGCACTCATTTTACCATCTTCTTGCTTAATATTTCATACTATTTTCATCCTTAATTTCATAGCATACATCCAATAGTGGGTTTCTTTAATCTTTTTTTACTCAAGTTACCTCTTTTGTCAAAACTTCATTGGGATAGTCTCAAATTTAGGAAATACCAAGCCATGGTATTCTCATTGCTAATGCAATCTTTAGATAATTTATCTACTTCTTTCTAAAGAATGAGGAAGTTATTGTGCACATGAATGGAAACATCAATTTCCTTATTTTCATAGTAAAGAATATGCTTTAGCCAATTCTAGATAATCTGGACCCACAACTTCATCTTCTCCATTTTATTTAGCTCATCCTTTTATAGGATCACTGGAGTTATCACTTTCCCTTGCTCACTCTAGATTGGAATGATCAAATGCTTAATCAAGGTTATGAGCTTGGACACTTGGGATCTTAACTCATCCTTGATAGCCTTATCTTTATTCATTCTATGAATCATGTTGGTCACTAATCCCTACAATTCATGGATTTCTTAAGCTCTATTGCTGAGGTTAAGGTTGATAGTAAAAATGTTAAAATCTATGGGAAAAATGCTTCTACTATTCGCATCCATTGTGTGAGTTAACACATGAAACATTTTGGAGCCTAAAGCATCCTTGGTCATATGAGACTTTATTTTATCCTTATTTTCTCTCATTTGGATTTTTTGTTCTACCTGAGACATCTTCCAAGCTTAGCTCAAGCACCTCAATGATATATTTTTGTGCTTCATCTATTTTTCCAGCCATGAAAGGGTTGCAATCTTATCACCACTAGACTTTGCTTGAGGAAGATGAGAAGCCTCATTTTTAATTCTACCTATATTCACCTCCGCCTCTTGTATACTTTCTTTATCTACTTTGGGCTTAGGACCAAGGACATCCTTCAATGGATCCTTTTTTGAGGATAAAATAGAAAATCTTCCTTAGACGCTAGTCCTACCATACTTTCTACTTATTTCCATCATAAACTCTCCAACGCTTTGCTGATTTAACAGAGACCCATTAACTTGAGATAAAATTGTGGTAGCTACCTTCTTAGGTATATGATAAAAATGGGCTACAAAAGTTTTATGAAGGTCTAGGGATGTATGAGGAGGATAAATGGTAAATTGGGGATATGAAATGAAGGAAGGGGAAGCATGAATGGTAGGATAAGATTGGGATAAGAATCATTGGTGATGGGGGAAATAGAGAGAGTGAGGATGGAAGTGGTGATATCAACAGAGATATCAATAGGAGGAGGTGAAGTGGAGATTGTAAGAGGAATATTTGATGCAAGGAGATTTGTGGAGATGGGAGTGTTGGTGTTTTATTTTTCCATCTAGGTTTTGAAACTCTCTAAGAGGTAGCCAACCTCTGTATTCAAGAACCACAAAGGCTAGTGGCCAACTGACAAGAAATAGAATTGACACACATTTCCCCTGTACTTCAGGCTCTATAAGACCTAGGGGGGTAACCCTTTAGCAACATCTAAAAATCTAGACACAAAAGTAACAGGATATTGCTTAACAAATAATTCTCTCACAGAATTATGCTGAGAAACCTAAAATATCACTCAACATTGGCAAGATATTGAATGAATTTCATCAACTAGCATGGAGAACATGACAAACACAACTTAGCAAAACATATTTGAAATGGTTTTTTTTATTTAAGGAGTTGGGACCAAACTGAAAACAACAGAAACATGAAGATTGAACGGTGCCAAAAGAAAGGGCTATGGAGTCATATAACTAGCACCTCATCTTATAGTGTTAAGAATGTTTTGAAGATCTTTGCAAAGGTTATCACATTATGACACCCATATCACTGAAGCTTTATCTGATAACTCTTCTTATAAATCCACCTGAAACATAACATTCATATCACATTTGTTAAAGCAATTACACTACCCCTGAACAATAGGCAATAATAAATGCAACTTGTGCTTTATTAAAGCAATTACATCATTCATAGAACATAAGGCAACAACAGATGTAACTCAAATGCAGCAAATGTGCATGAAAAAACTCAGACAATTTTATTATTGAATCCAAAATAGCATTATAGTTCAGCCATTGAGACAATTATCAGCTAAAATAAGCATAGAAACATAATTCAAAACACATACACCTCAGATTTAATGACTTAATTACAATTCATCATAGCCTTACAATTCTACCCAGAGCTTCTACCTAACTTGCAAAGCTTTCAGAAATTGGAACCCTTTACAATGAGAGAACAAGACAAGAAATAGAAGAATGGAAGCAACCCTAAAATGCATCCACAGTTGACAACTGGAAACTTGATCCTCCATTGAACAGCAACAAGAAAAACATCTCTTCTCTCATCCAACAAACTTTTTGCCTCCAATTATTCCTTTGCAATTTGTTGTTCAATAACTGAAAACATGCCCATGTGGAGAATCACCACATTCACCCAACAATTGAAAAATATCTTTGTTCCCGTGAAAACACCATATTTTCTACTCTTTTATTAATGTTGGATCTGCACTTTACATTTATCTCTAGATATTAAAGTTTTCTAACTTTAATATTGATGCCAATAGAAAACTCAAACTTTAGTAAAAGGATCACTTAAAAAGTGAATACTCAATCCATTTTATCCAATAATCCCCTTTGTGCACTAAGTGTTTTAAATTCTCCATTTAAAACATTCTCCCATTCATGTGCCATTTAAAATTCATTTGGGTAAAAATTTTTACCCACTCCCACTTTTACTTTAAAATTTTATTTGCACCTATATTTGCCTTTTATTTTACACCTATGTGTAAAATGTTCAATTCACTTTAATAACACTCATCCAGGCAACTAAAAGATTTACCCATGCCCAATTAAAATGGAAAATCATTTTTGGGTAAAAAGAATTACCCATGCCTTACTCACTTTACTTTCACTTTTAAAATTAAAAATTGGCCTTTCGTGAAAACTCTATCTCTACCTTTAATTTTTTTGCACTTTACATTTGAAGGCATTTTCTTTTAAAATCACCACGCTATTAAAACTTACCCATGCCATTTTACCTTCAAATATTTGCCTCAAACTGAAGGCATCTTTTTATTTCA
The DNA here is from genome assembly GCA_007115665.2 of Sequoiadendron giganteum. Taxonomy (NCBI): domain Eukaryota; kingdom Viridiplantae; phylum Streptophyta; class Pinopsida; order Cupressales; family Cupressaceae; genus Sequoiadendron; species Sequoiadendron giganteum. The sequence goes on from CM021106.1 coordinate 209,221,090, forward strand.
CTTTAATATTCACTTGTGCATTTAAAGTGAAGAAATTTAGGGCCCATCTTCTTTACCTCGCACACCTCACATGAATTTTTCTCATGTCACCTTTTCCTTGCAGGGTCCATGAGATTTTGTCACGTGGTCCATGTTCTTTCTCTGTCGTTGATCTCCCTTGGCCTTCACTGTTGCCCTAATTTCTTCATTCGGTCTACAACACTCGAGTCATGATGTTTCCAGAACAAGCTTCCTCCATTACATTTGCCTTTGAATGCTTCTGAAGTCTTCAGTAAATGTGTTTTGTGCATATCACACAATCATGGTGTTCCATGAGATCACATTATTCATGCCCTCTTTCTAGAAGGTCGCGTGCCCCTCATGGCTTGATGGATATCCATAACCCTCTAGAAATTGTGAGCTTTAAAGTTTCTAAAGCATTTTCAACATATGCGTTGTGTACACCATCCTCCATAAACACAAACCGTGCCTCTCCCTTCACCCAATTTGAGCATATCCTGCAATCGAACCAGTCACTGGCCTTCACTTGGCCACCCTTTGGATGTGATGTCCCATTCATCAAATCCCTCTTTGCATGGTGCAGAGCTATGTTAACAAAATTCCTCTATCCTTAATACGTCGATGCATGTGCATACCTTCTGCAATGGCGTACCATGAGACCACATTGACTGATGGGAAAAAAGGTCATACACCTTGTCTTGTTTTGTGCCCTCTTCAACACATCATAGTTCCTTCTCATGGCTGCACAAAATAAAACAGTTTTGATACATTCACACCGGGCTCAAACTACACTGGGCATGGGTTTTTCCTCATCTGGGTGTGGGCTGGAGAGATGGAAGTGCATCTACCAATAGCATTTTCTTGAAATTCTAAATCATTTTCAACAAATCAAGATTGTTCATTCCGCAATGGCATTCCATTCTGCTCTGATGGATACCAATAACCTATTCCAATGCTCCCACTTCACTTGGCGCGATGGTCCTCACCTCTCCTGGACATCATTGCCTTTGATTAAAAAATATAAGGCCTTCTCAACACTTCCATTTTGTGTGTACCATGTAATCATGGCATCCCATGAGACATACTCATTTGGAAATTCTAATGACCAGTTCACACGCCTTGTCAGTGGATCAACCTCCATCAACTGAGTTTACTTTGTTTTCATGTTGCCAGGCGAGAACACAACATTTGATGAGTATTTTGTCTCTCCAACAAATCCATTTTGGCATAGCAACCTAGGGAATGGTGTTCCCCTACATTAGGAGGTTCAAGCTTCCTCAATAGAATTACTTCATTTTGTGGATCCCCCCATTCATATAAGTTGTAAATTGATTCAAAACTCTGAGTGAAATATCAGATAGAAATCTTTGTCCATGCCTCTCTTGAAATTTTCAGATCATAATATTTGTGAATTTGAATCACTGAGAATATTAGATGTTTACACAATACCATGCTTGCTTACATAATTTTCCAGGTGCATTCAGATCTCAATTACTTGCAATGACTTTGCAAAATTGAAAGTTTGCAAACAACAAAACAGTGTCAAAACCCTCCAGCTTCACTTTTTGAAACCTTGTCAAAACTTATCATGGGAAGCTAAAAATTGACATGCCTACTCACATATGTCAATTGAATATTTCTACCAAGGGGTTTGGCTTGAAAATCAACAGGCTTCAAATTTTGACCCTCCAAAGTGGGTCACTCAGACTGATCCTTCAAGTGCACTTCTGAAAGTGCAGAGGCAAAATTTTGAAATGGGCATCTCAAATTTGCAAAATTTGAGAGTGCCATCAGGGAGGATAAGGTGGGGAAATATAAATGGATGAAATAGACTCCTTCTAACCCTTAGTATCCTACTAACATGAAACTATTCCTTCCCTTCTATCCATTTTGGTTTGAGGCTCAACCTTTCTCTTATAGACCCTAGGTTTAGTAATGGGATGCCTATCATCCTATTTACTAGATTCTTATCTTTGTCTTTGAAACTAGAATATGTCCCTACTTCCTCTCTTGTGGTCTCTTTACCTTGTCCAGCCTCTTCTCCAACATTCTCTTCTTCTTCATCAAAGGAGTCATTTTCTTCTTCTATCTCCTCAAATGCTAACTCTACTCCTTATTTCATAGGATCAGAGGTTTGGACATCTACCCATCTCTCTATTTTCCTCAACACTAGCTTAGTTACAACATTGAGTTTTGTAACTTCCTCCTCCACCCAATCAAGCAATGGAATACATTTATTTTCCACCTTATTGTATTACTAATACTAAAACACATTGTCATTTTTTTTAATATGATCAAGTATAACAAAGAGGTGAAGGGATTTGATGTATTCCATAGTGACCCTTGACTAAGTTTTCTTTCTAACTTCAAGGTCATCATGGTAATTGGCCCAAAAATATTCAATATCCAACTTATTTCTATATTGACCACCCACCAATTTATTCATTTTTCTATATGATTTAAAATGCATTTTAAGATTGTGGAAGTTAAAATTATAGAATTCTAGCTCCACATCTAAACCTTTATTTTTGATGTAGATTTACCTAGTCATCTTGAGGAGTATAAGCTTATCATTGGGGTACTTGGGAAATTTGTATGGTTCTCCTAAGAAACCTTCTATTTTGAAGTAAGTGAACTTAGGAAACTATATAACTAGGCATCTAAATCTTTTAATCATTTCCATTGCAACCAAAGAGGTCCTTATGTTTAAGTCTACTTGCAAGGTTCTTACTATAAGCATGATGAATGTATCATTTACCCTCTTATAGTGATTCATTGCATTATGTATATGCAATTGATGGTAGAAATCATAAAACTTATACTAGTTAGGGCCAATATCAACTAGGTCGGGCATGTCAAACCCTTGTATTTGAAATTATTGGCAAGGATTTAAACAATTTAAGAGGTAATATAAACATCATATTTTTCTTTACTATAGATAATTTCTAGTGGATATTTTCACTAATTATTTGTGCCTACTAGAATTTATTTATCCCCCTAGAACCTCCTCCACATATCCTAACATTTAGTTTTCAGAGGTGGAGGCTAAACTGATCCCCATTATCCTACTTAGGAAATTCACCAAGTCATTCACACCAATGATGAAATCAATCCTATATAGTAATTTTGTAAAATTGGGATAAAAATATTTAGTATGTCTCATCCATAAATCATTGACTATCTTCATGAATTGTTTTGGTCCTTGGTCAAATAACCCTTTAGATTATTCTCTAGTATTCAAGGACATGATTGAGAACATGGGATGTCAAAGTTCCCTATGATGGAATCAATGGAAAGATCTATTAGGAATCTCACATCTTCTACTATTATCTTTTTGGAATACCTATGATAGTTTTCTATGCATTTAATGATCAAATATGGGTGTTGCATTGAAGTATAGAAGCTAACAGCTTGGGAAATCCCACTTTGTACTATTTTCATTGCATTACTAGTTGGATTGATTTTGAAGATCCTTTATTTGAAATCCTCAACATCAACATGCTCAAGGTTCGTGTCTCCAATAATACTCCAATCAGAAGTGATCTTGGTCTCCAAGTACACACCTTTGAATTTAAACTTCATTTTTGTAATCCTAGCCATTTAAATTTGTAAGAAAAACCTTAATAAACAATTTGGAAATTTAATTACCTTTGATAAATTATTTAAATGACTCTCTAAATGATCATGAAATTTGAAATAATCATGCATGAATATCATTTAGAATATTTATAAGTGACAACAGTAATTGCTTTGAAAAAATAATCAACTTTAAACATACCACTCCATTGCAAAAAATTAGAAAGGAGATAACTTACAAAAAAACCTAGGTATAAAACCTTTACGAAAAAATGGCTTACTCTCGACCTTACAAAAAATTTATACTCTCTCGACCTTGAATGACTAGATACCACCTTTGTGTGAAATATAGCAAGAATATCCTATGAAAAAAGCTTTTGTGGAGAAAATATTGAATCACAGCCTTGGCAAATTATGTGGAAAAAAACTTGTGGGAAAACCTTAGGGATAGGAATAAGGTCAAAAAATCCTCGAAACTCCATAAACATGCAAAAAATACTAATATTCCCCTTTTATAAAAAATTACCTTGGGTCAGGGTAAATGCACCAAGATGGTGCACAAAAAGGGGGTCAAAAGCGGCCACTTTTTTTTTGAAATCAGCTAAACCTAAACTTGGAGGAGTAATTTGAGATTCATGAACTCAAAAATTGAAGATACCGAAAGAACAAGAATTGTAGTACTCTTAATCGAGTTTATAAACTACTAAATATTTTCAAAAATAGATAAGATTAAGAGGATCAAATGCTTCAAGCACACAAAAGTGTTCCTACTTTTCAAAAAAACATAACATAGTGTCTGTTGTGCACCCCACAAATTTTTTAGTTGCATTTAGAATTTAAAAATCCATTGGTAGAAATATAGTTAAGAGTGAGTACTAGAAGTTGTATATTTTTTGTATTTTTTATTGAGTATTTTTTTTATGATTTTTCAAAGTGGGCGCATCCTGGAAATCACATCACTGAGCATGCGCGTCACATAACTTGAACCAAAATAATTGAAAATACAATTTTGTTCCAATATCTAAAGAATGAAATGTAGTACAATATTATATTTTTTTTTTCAAATTTGGACAAGTAGGTCAAAAGTTATTAAAAAAATCAATACATATGTCTCTGATAACTATGAAAACATTAGTGAAAGAAATTAAAAAAATGTGTTAATGTTGTTCAAATCTAAAAAAAATATATGGTTAGAAAGCTTAGAAGACATGTGAAATTATGGTGGTAATTTTAGGAATATTTTATTTATAATATGTAAACCTGATGACGAGCAAGTTGGAAAACTAGAATTGAGGATAAAAACATTGTGAAAATGAGACAAATGAACCATCCAAGTCTAAGGCTTGTCATCCAAGCCTAAGTACAATCCAAAACACATATGTGTTATGTGTAATCTAAAACACATACATACTTTTTACAACCCAAAATGTGTATGTGTTTCTTTCAAGACAAAATGTGTACAAATTTCGTAAAATACAAAACACGTACATGTTTTGTGCAAGAAAAAACAAGTACCTGTTTTATCCAAAAAAAAACACGTATGTGTTTTGTGCAAGCCAAAACGTGTACATGTTTTGTAAAATTACAGGTAAACAAATAAAGAAAATAAGTAACTTGTTGGTACATGAATTGTGAGAAGAAAATGAAATTATTGAAGAGGGGATAAAACTAAAACCACTGAGTATCTTATTTTAGAGGAAATTAGTATAGTCAATATTACAATATATATATTTAAAATTCAAAATTGGAAAACTATGTATTTATGTATGCAAAGGTAGATCAACAAAATATCAGTTTTGCATTTAAGTACCACTATTTTTATCTAAAATCTATTGTTAATTTCTGACTTCAATAATATATATGCCAAACATTAAATCATAAATTAAACAACATAGTAATTAGTTATTATAAGCATTATAAGTGTGCATTCATTTTTACAATAGCATGATTTTAAGACTGTTAGTTCTACTATAGAGTTATGTTGTCCACTTACACAAAAATAATATTAATACCCCTTTCGTAGTAAGATCATTTGGAGTAAATTCTAGTCCTCTTAAGTGGTTTCCCTTTAGTAAACCATAAGGATGACCTTCGATAATAATCCATAGATAGTTATTTTTTAATAATATATTGATAAACACAATATATGGGTGAGTGCATGATCATGGGGGTCCAAAAAGTGACGATATGAAAAAAAGTGGCTAATAGCTTTTTTTTATTCGAATGAAAAGAAAATGGTTTATTGAGAAAATTTTCAGCTTTCCAAAAATATAAATATGCCTTATTTGGAATTAAATAGATAATTATTATTGATTTTATACATACATTGTGACTAAAATCTTGACTAATAGTCTGATTGAAAAACATCTATAATTCTTAAATGATTTCACATTTTTTGAATCCAAAGGATGCAACACATTCTATGCTTCCCATAATATAGAATATAAAAAAATGGATTTCATAAATTTTTGACCAATTTATGGTGGTCAAACAAACAAGTTTTAATATTTTTAAAAAGTTTTAATTAAAAATTCATCTCATTATTTACTTGCAAATAAATTACAAAAAAAAAATGTGGCACATCCGGGCATGTGTCCTCTACTTATATTGAAAGTTTCAAATAAATATATTTTTTTTGCTTGTACTTACGTTGGTCAGACATACACCTACTTTTTATTTTTTCCTAAAAATTTAGTAATACTTTATTGAAATTTAAAAATTATCACCAAATAGATTTTCTTTTTTCTAAAAACTGAATAGTTTCTTAGAAACTACATTCAATTTGCTACAAATTTTGTTCTTACATATTTTTCAAATTATGTTAATAACTTATTCAAATTTTTATGTCAAGTTTCCTAACTCTATTTTTCTCAATTTTCATTGCCACTTAAGGGCCTAGTTTGGACCCTCATGATCTTGCACTAACCCATATATCTAGATTTTGATCTACTTACTATATTTTATAGTTCTAGCCTTCTATAGCTCGTATAATATATTGGCATTATTCCAAAGGCGAGCATGTTTTGGAATGCACTAAAAGCATCATGTGCTTGAATCTAACTATCCAAATCTCTTTCCCTCTACCTCAGTCTCTAACTCTCTCTACATCTCTATAAGCATCATATTCTTGATGGTTTATGATAGAGAGTTGAGAGCTGAGGGTTTGGGTATTAAATTTAATTATGTTGGTTTTGTTGTGCATATTTTTCACACACGCCTCATCGAATGCAGGGACTCCCTCTCTTTTTCTCCCAAGAGCTTGTTCTTTCTCCTGATAGGCCGTTTTTTCTCCCACATTGCATTGCATGCCCCTATTCCAAAGCCGAAGTTGGTCACATGCCTTCAATGATAAAATCCCCTTGGCCAAATTCGCCACCTTGAAATTTGCTAGGTCTTTTGCTTTTGTGGAAATGCTCTTGCGAGTTTCCCTTAGCCTTTTTCCCAAGCGTCCGTTGAGTTTGGTGAACCCACATTTTAAGGTCTCCCTTGGCGGGCCGCCATCACTGCCTCACCGTCATTTGGTGGCCAACCCCTCACGACTCCCTATGGAATGGATTTCATTTTCATCCTTACCCTTGAGTGGACCAAACCCATCACATAAAAATTCATTGAGTCTAAGCACCCTTTGTGGGCCGTTGTGTGTGGCTCGTTGTCCTTCAATGGTGAGGTCACCTCGTTCGCCCGCATTGCGGACTCTGATCCCTTCATTAGCATCCCATCTTCAAGAGTCTTCCATATCAAAATTCCAAGTCAAAATAGGTTGCAGAATTCCTCATGCGGGTGGTTGTGCCCCTGACGCCGCTCCCTCACATCTAGCCACCCGCATCCTCCCACATGGCTGGTTCCACAAAAGGATCCTCCCTTCGCCAAATTTTGAGATTCGTTAATGCATAACTTAAGTTCTTGGGTTCGTTGTGAGCTCACCTATGTGGATTGCTTCTTGTAGACTTTCATCCCTCTAGGGCTGTTTCTTAATGACAAGCATTTGATGGCGGTCCGGTATCTTTCTTCTGCATTTCCTAGAGAGTTAAAACCCCAAGGCACAACTCCCAACTATCTAAGGTTCCCACGGACCCCATAGTGCAGACTTCCATTTGCGAGTAGTCATTCCCCGACTATCGCCAACTCAACAGCTAAATCTAAACATCCTTCCACCCTCAGAATTCTACATTTGTCTGCCTGCATTCCATTTGGTGGTGGATGTCTTCTATGTGGGGACCCCCTTTTTTTTTATTTTGCCTTGCTCTTGCTAGCTTGGTCCCTTCTCACTTGCTTCGCTTTTGCCTTCATTTTTAGCTTTGAGGACAAGGTGCTTATGGATTTGGTATGTTTTCATGATGTCTAAGTGAGCTGCCAAGGTTTTGTTAAGTTTTAAGAAGTTGCAAAATTTTCACTATGGGTCGCTATTTGTGGGTTACTATTTCAGGGCTATTATATGTGGGTTGTTACCTACAGGCAACTACCTACGGGTTGTTGTCTAAGAGTTGTTGTCTATGGGTTGTTGTCTACGGGTTGTTGTTTGTGGGCTGCTCTCTGCAGGCTATTGTCTATAGGTTGTTGGCTGCAAATCATCATGTTTGGAATGTCATTGCTAATGGCACCAGACCCTCTGGCTTCTGCCTTCCAAATCTACGCATTTCCAAAAAGCGTGAAAACTTCATTTCTTCAACATCTGGGGCCCATAAAATGAATGTTTCCACATGCCTAAAGAGGTTTGAGTCAAATTCTCCAAGTGTTTATACATTGCATAAATTTCACTGTGGAAGTCCATCCGCAGGTTTTCGTCCGCAAAGGTTCGTTTGTGAACTGTCATGGCTAACGGTGTTGGACCTTCCCACTTCCACATCCAAAATTTACACATTTTTCAAAAGGAGTCAAATCATTGAGGAATAGGTCTAGGCACCCTTCTGATGCATCTTTGATGTACTTAATTTGAAAAAACTCAAAATTCCAAAGTTTTGTGACTTTGTGAAAGTTTCACTGTGGGTTGTTGTTAGCGGGTTGTTGTCTACGGGTTGTTGTTTGTGGGCTGCTATCTACAGGTTGTTGTCTATGGGTTGTTGTTTATGGGATTTTTTTTGCGAGTTCCTATTTGTGGGCTGGTGTTTGTGGGTTTTTGTGGCCCCGGGATTGTTTTCTCACTACTTTTATCCTAACGACTTCCACCCCAAGGAAACCAACACCCCTGGGCCTGCATTTGTGCAAATTATCTGGATGAACTCCAAATGCTAAATGATGATGAATTTTAGGATCTTTTGATGATGAATGAATAGATCTAATATTGGATTTTCAATATTTGACTAATGTTTCCCTCATTATATGTAAAAACACTTATTGCACTCTCTGTGTGTAGGATTTATGAAACCTGCTAAGGGACCATCAGGGAGGCTCGTTGAGAAGGTTGAAAAAGGGGAGGATTTCCATGAGGGACCCATGCAAAATATTGCATCAAGGATAGAGATTTCAACTTAGAAAGAGGGTTGAACAAAGAAAGAACACATAACGGTAGTCATCATTCATTTTATGCTTGCCTCTCCTCCTAGCACCCATCAATTGAACTGGCACTAGAAGAAGGATGAACTCTTCGAGAGGATGAAGCTACAATGAGAAGAGTGCTTTCATGCAAGATATATTGGGGACCATGTACTTCAAATCAAACATGCCCAAACAAGGGAAGTGTTGTCTACCAGAATCAAGAGGCTAGAGGAAGCTATTTTATTTTCCACCAAATAATGATGATTGATCATTAAGGAGCTATCCACCAGGATTAGAAGCAAATTATCTGCTTCTCAGTGACACACATCTATAACAAAACCTACTCAATTGGCTAAAATAAATGTTGGAAATAATCAACAGAAAGTCAAATTTCAATAGTTTTTAGCTACAACAAAGAAGGTAGCTAGAAGACAAAATAGGCTACAAGACAAAATAGAGAAGAGGATAAAATAATCTATTTTAAATTGTGAAATATTGGGGGTAGGTGAAACCCTAAGCAGTATCAAATCTAGGCCACACATTGTAATTTAATCTTGGCCATTCATTTCAATTTTGAAAAAATATAAATAGGTTCTTGCTCCTCATTTATAAGTGGTAGTGAATTGTTGTAAAGGGAAATTTACAATAATAGAAAGAAGCATTACATTATTCTAGGTGTTTCCTTTGAGCTTTCTCATTTTTCATGCATGATTCAACCTCCATGTTAGTCTTAGCGTGTTAGTTTCTTGAATGTCTTTAATGGTGGTTGTTGTTATAGTATTTGATGTACTTCTAGCCCATACTTTTGGCACTTGTTGATGACAAAATGTTGTGTAAAGTTAGGTTGGGCTTGTTTATTTCATTGTTGCAACTTAGTTCAATTGTATGTTCATGAGGTGAATGCACAATCTAAAAATATGCAAACCTTAGAAGATTGCATTGGTTTTGTGTATCTGTAGGTTCTCTTGGTCAAGCAAAACTTAGTTATGAGATTCATTCTACTATAGCATCCTCCATTTTTACTGTTCATTCATAGCTTGGATTTAGAATATCTCTCTTAACCCTTCCTCATTTTCTATTTCTTTTAGACCTTTGTTAGTTTAGGATTCCAAGCACCATAACAATGATAAACTTGGTGATTGAAGTGAGTTTCAGCTTGTTGTTCTAAGGGGGAAGCCACTACTCATTCATTTCTAGAATTTGGAAACTCCATTTGCAGACCCAACTTCCCATGCTTTGTAAACCATAAAGGTCACCCTGTGATTACCAGAAAATCACATCAACCAATTGAACTATTCCAAGCATTGCAATGACCTGACACTCGAGAGACCTTGGGGTGATTTCTATAACTGTTGCAGAAATTACCTTTCAAGAGAGGTAGCATACTTGTGTGCTTGTTGTGTTAAGAAAGTGCAAAAACACCCATCAATAGAAATGGCGCTAGAAGGAGGGAATGGTTGAGCTCAAGGCTGCAAAGCTAGAAGTTGAATGCAACTTCAATTAAAACCTCAAATAGATAGATCTCATCATATGTTGGAATTTTAAAATTAAAAAAAATGGAGATAAGGCATCTGAGTTGAGATGTAGTAGCAACTTCAAATCAACATCACTCAGCTACAAGAAGATTTAAATAGAATATTGAGGAATCCATTGCAGCACTTTGCATTGGAAGACAAATGCAGAATTCATGACACTCATAGGCACAATGAATTAGAATGTTTAACATTCTTGAGCAAAATTGAAATGGTATTGCAAGGAGAAATCCCATTCTGGGAAATATATAAACCCTTAGTTCTTGTAGATCTAGAGGAAGAATTTGCTAACATGGAAATCAAAGCCTTCAAGGAGTTGGTTCAAGAACACTTGGGAAGAAAAGATGAACTAAGACTAGAGGAGGTGCTGATGTTTGGGTGGTGCAAGGTCCATAATGCACCTCATTCATAATTTTCTTGCCCTTCATGTGCAGACATCATTGACCAAGCCAGGAGATGCTTGATCAAGATAGAGCAGCCGAATCTAAATGAAGAGGAGTCATCCACTGAGGCAGAGGAGCAGTCAACATTTGAAGGATAGCACATTGAAGTTGAACCAAGAAATTATGCAGAATTAAGTGCTAGGACAACAGACACTGAGGTTGAGAATCAAAAGGAAGGAGTTGAACTCCTTAGGACAATAGGGAGCCCTAATGAAAGTTCAGCTAGAAATGGATTAGAGGAAATTTTCTCCATAGGTGAAGAAAAATCATCCACTCAAGAAGAAGACTAGTTATTAGTTGAAAGGCAATATATAGAAAATGAATTAGAAAAATCTGCAATAGTATATGCTAGGACAGCCAACACAGATGTTGAAAGTCAAAAGGATGAGGCTGAAAGCCTTGGGGCAGAAAAAAATATTGATGAAAGCTCAAGTGAAATGGGATTAGAATACCTCCCCTCCATGAATGGAGGCAATCATACATTTGAAAAAGAAGATCTAGAGGAGTGGGAACAACTACAAATGGAGGCAGTCCACCATCAAACTTCCTTCCTAGTTGATGATGAAGATCTAGTGATGGAAAGATATAATTAACTCTTTTTAAGACTCGTGAGGGATTGGTCATAGCTGAGATACCATGTAGAGTTGGAGGTGTTGTTGTTGTTGGGATGCTATAGGCTTCATGACTCTACACACTCAAAGTTCACATGTGAGTTATGTCAAGAGGCCATCAAGCAAGTTAAAGAACAAGTGGCACAACCAAGTGCACAACCTCCTGAAATTGTTGCTTCGTGGATTGAGCCAGAAGTCCAAGAGCCAAAATCAGGTGATAGCTTGGTTGAGGGAAACTCCCATGAGGATCTTGGGGAAAAAATGAAAGAAGAACAATATAGCTTCGAACCTTTAAATGATGAGGCAGACTAGATGGGAGGGCCATCCACTGATCATCAAGAGTCTTCCCCTCTTCTAGAGCACCTATACACAATGGATAATATACTTTATGGAGGACTTTAAGAGGGAAATCACTTGTCCTATATCATTCCCCTTGATATTGAGGAGGAGTACATTTTAGAGGTTGGTAGTGATGAAGACATATTACTTGAACCTCTGAATGGTGGAACATTCGAGCTCCCAGATCGGGAAAGGGACTCCACTTCTATCTATAATGACAGTGAACAAGAGGAAATAAGTAAACATCCTGATGTGCCACATGAACTACAAAGAGAAGAGGACTAGGGAAAGGATCTTTTGGAGGCTAATCGCAAAGATGATATACCTTGCCAACTATAGGTTGCAGCTAGGATTCTTTCCTCCTTGTCCATTTCTGATCCTCCTACATACTCCAAGAGCTACAACAAGATATATTCATCCATTTCATGTTCTTATGGCATGAAGCATAAAAAAATTAAGGTAAGAACGAAGGAAATTGGATGGGATAGCATGTTGCCTTTTAAATATAGCAATCAAGTAGACACAAGGGACACAATTGATCAACATGATAGTGTCTATTTCCTTGAAGAATATTTGATGGAGGTCATAGGTCCCACTAAGAACTTGGAGGTGGTGTTGGCTATTTCATTCTCCCATCTTTGTGCGAATCCCAAATCAGGTAGAATTTTCCTTTAATCTAAAAATTTCAACTCCTCACACTGTCTATTGCTTGATCAATTTGATTATGCTTTGCAGATCCACAATGCAAGTGGAATATTGCACCACCAGCTGCATCTACCAAAAGTTGTCGATGCATGGTTTTATCATCACCCACACCCTCTAGATCGGAAAATGTTGCTCCCATCACATGATGACATCCAGGTTTTATCTTCCCTTACTCCTATGACTACTCATAGTTGTGTTTATCATTTTGATTATGGGAATGTGAAACGACAGACTTGTTTGTGGATTGACCATGGGTTTCATGAACCACCTCAACTGTTGGTTTTTCCTGAAGTTGTTATTGGATTGGAATGTTGCAATAATGAAGTTCATTTTTCTAAATATAAGGAAAAATTTTCATGGCTTAGAGCTATCATGACCACCCACCTACTTGTGCATGCATTGCAAAATCCTATGGGCGTAAATGTCATTTTTCCTTACCTAAGCATGGTTCATTGTAAATATCTTATACACACTCTGGTTTGGTTAGTATAAGTTCCGTGTACATACTTTGATTTCCTGATTTTAGTAGGCTAATTGGTTTGTGATAGATTAGTTTTCTTCAGATTATTTTCCTTTCGATTTTCTCTTGTTTTCCCGCTTTGGTTAGTTTAGGGTGTTTTCCTTAGGTTAGTTTTCTTTTAGTTTTCTTTCGCTTTGCTTCTTTGTGGGTTCCTTTGCTTGTTGTTGGGCATGTTTGTGGGCACAACAATCATTTTCTTTCCTAGGGTTGTTCTAAGAATTTCTTCGATATACTCTAATCAAGATTTTAGAGTGGACAATGAACGTCTTCTATTAGTGTCAAGTGACCTGCATGTTTGACTCAAAGTGGATAAGTTGTTGGTCATGTCCAATTCTGATGTATTCTGAAATCTTATATCTTTCACACATCTTAAGAATCCTAAGGTTGCTATAGGTCCTTCATGAAGTTGGGTTAAGTGAAAAATCTTAAATTATGCTTCAACACCATTGTGATTCTTAGCCCTGAGTGCAAGCTTCACTGTTTGCGGGTTGAAATGAAAAGAAGGAAAAATCAAAATCAAAAGAAATGAGAAAAAATAAAGAAAAGAAAAGAAAATCATGAAAAATCAAAAGAAAGAAATTTGACTTTTAGGAGGATACGAATAACTCTACCGGGGCTATGGATGCCTGACTAGCAGTAGAACAATGTTCGAGAGAATCACAGTGAAAACCTCGTTGGGGCTATGGATGCTTGACTGGCAGTGAGGCAATGTCCAGGATGCTTTTGGAGTTAGAATAAACTAAGTAGCTTAACTTGATGGAGCTTAGGTTCCCGTAGTGGCTTAAGTATGGAATGAATGCATTTGCACACACTTGTATTTTTAGCATACAGAAGGTTGGGTTGACTAATGGTTTTGATCCTTTGGTCAAGTGTTCGATTTGTTTGGCCTAGTGTGAGAGTCAGAACCAGAGATTTTAGGTTCGTGATTCTAGTTTGTCATTGAAATTCTCTAGAGCATTTTCCCCATCGAGTCACCATTTGTTGTGCATATTTTGTACACACACCCTGCTGAATGTAGGGACCCCCTCTCTTTTCCTCCCAACTATTAGTTCTCACTCCTGACAAGCCTTTTTTGCTCCCACCTCACTTTGTGTGCCCCTATTCCAAAGCCTAAGTTAGTCACATGCCTTAAAATGATCAAATCCCCTTGGCCAAATTCACCACCTCAAAATTTGATAGGTCTTTTTCTTTTTTGGAAATGCTCTTGCGGGTTTCCTTAGCCTTTTTCCTAGGTGTCCATTGGGCTTGGCGGACCCACATTTGCGGGTCTCCCTTGGTAGGCCATCATCACTACCTCACCATTTTTTAGCATCCAAGCCCTCATGTCTCCCCATGGCATGAAGTCCACATTCATCCTTGTCATTGAGTGGACCAAACCCATCACCCAAAAATTTATTGAGTCCAAGTGCCCTTTGCAGGCCACTGTGTGCGGCTCACCATCCTTCAATCATTGTCTTTCAACAACAAGGTCACCCCATTCACCCACATTGCATACTTTGATCCCTTCATTATCGTCCCATATTCGAGAGTCTACCATATCAAAATTCCAAGTCAAAACAACTAGCAGAATGGTTCATGTGGGTGGTCATCCCCCCATCATCGCTCCCTAATGTCTAGGCACCCGCGTCCTCCCGCATGGTGAGTTCCACAAAAGGCTCCTCCCTTCACCAAACTTTGAGAGTCATTAATGCATAACTTAAGTTCTTGGGGTTGTTGTGGGCTTGCCTATGCAGACCGCTTCCAATAGACTGTCATCCCTCTGGGGCCATTTTTGATCCCACATTACCATCCGCCCACATTGCAGACTATGATCCCTTCATTACCATCCCATCTTCAGGAGTCTATCATATCAAAATTACAAGTCAAAATAACTTGCAAAATGGTTCATGCAAATGGTCATCCCCCATCATCACTCCCTACCGTCTAGGAACCCGCGTCCTCCCGCATGGCGGGTTCCATAAAAGGCTCCTCCCTTTGCCAAATTTTAAGAGTCATTAATGCATAACTTAAGCTCTCGGGGTCATTGTGGGCTCGCCTATGTAGACCACTGCCTGCAAACCACCATCCCTTCGGGGATGTTTCTTAATGGCAAGCATTCGACGATAGCCCAGTATCTTTCTTTTGCATGTCCTAGAGAGTTAAAACCCCAAGGCACAACTCCCAGCCATCTAAGGTGCCCACGGACCCTGTAGTGCGGACTTCCACCTGCGGGTGGCCGTTCCTTCAATGCCACCAAATCAACAGCTAAATCTAAGCATCCTTTTGCCCTCAGCATTTTGTATTTCCCTACCTCAATTCCATTCGACAGCGGACGTCTTTCGTGCAGGGACCCCCTTTTTTCCGCTTTTTCCTTGCTCCTGTTGGCTTGGTCCCTTCTCACTTGCTTTGCTTTTTCCTTCACTTTTAACTTTGGGGACAATGTGCCTATGAATTTGGTATGTTTTCATGATGCCTAACTGAACTACCAAGGTTTCTCTAAGTTTTAATAAGTTGTGAAAGTTTCACTACGGGTCACTATCTACGAGTTGTTGTTTGTGGGCTATTGTCTATGGGTTGTTGTATGCGGGATACTATCTAGAGGCTGTTGTCTACGGGTTGTCATTTGTGAGCTATTGTTTGTGGGTTACTGTCTACAATTTGTTGTGTGTTAGTTATTGTTTGTGGGTTGTTGTCTATGGGTCATTGTTTGCATGCTATTGTCTTTGAGTTGTTGTTTGTGGGTCACCATGTGTGGAATGTTGTTTCTAGTGGTGTCAGACCCTCCGACTTCCACCTTCCAAATCTCTACATTTCCAAAAAGGGTGCAAACTTGAATTTTTCAATATCTGGGGCCCATAAAATGAATGTTTCCACATGCCCAAAGAGGTTTGAATCAAATTATCCAAGTGTTTAGACGTTGCGTAAATTTCACTGTGGAAGTCCATCCGCAGGTTTTCATCCGTGGAGGTCCGTTTGTGAAATCATGTTGCTAACAGCGCTGCACCTTCCAGCTTTCGCATCCCAAATTTTGGTATTTTTCAAAAGGATTCAAATCGTTGAGGAATAGGTCTAGGCACCCTTCTAATGCATCTTTCATGTGCTTAATTTGAAAAAACTCAAAATTGCTAAGTTTTGTGACTTTGTCAAAGTTTCACTGCAAGTTGTTGTTTGTGGGTTGTTGTTTGCGGGTTGTTGTTTGTGAGTTGTTGTCTGTTGGTTTATGTTTGCGGCCTCATGTCTGCAAGTTCCTCTTTGTGGGTTGCGTTCTACGTATTGTTGTGGCCTCGGGGCCATTTTCTCACTGCTTTTATCCTAGCGGCTTCCACCCTAGGGAAACCCGCACTCCTGGGCCGGCATTTGTACAAATGATCCAAATGAACTCCAAATTCTAAATGATGATAAATTTTATGATCTTTTGATGATGAATGCATGGATCTAACCTTGGATTTATAAGATTTGACTAATTTTTTCCTCATTATATGCGAAAACACTTATTTCACTCTATGTGTGCAGGATTTATGAAACCTGCTAAGGGACCATCGAGGAGTCCCGTTGAGAAGGTTAACAAAGGGGAGGATGTCCACAAGGGACCCACGCGTGAGATCGCATTAAGGATAAAGACTTCAAGTTAGAAAGAGGGTTGAACAAGGAAAGAACACATAACTGTAGTCATCATTCATTTTATGCGTGCCTCTCCTCCTAGCACCCATCAATAGAACTAGCACTAGAAGAAGGAGAAACTCTTTGAGAGGATGAAGCTACAATGAGAAGAGTGTTTTCACGCAAGATATATTAGGGACCATGTACTTCAAATCAAACATGCCTGAACAAGGGAAGTGTTGTCTACCAAAATCAAGAGGATAGAGGAAGCTATTTTATTTCCCACCAAATGATGATGATTGATTATTAAGGAGCTATCCACCAGGATTAGAAGCAACTTATCTTCTTCTCAGTGACACACATCTGTAATAAGACTTGCTCGATTGGCTAAAATAAATGTTGGAAATACATCAACAAAAAGGAAGATTTCAACAGTTTTCAGCTATAACAAAGAAGGTGGCTAGAAGACAAAACATCTAAAGGACAAAATAGGCTACTGGAAAAAATAGAGAAGAAGACAAAATAGTCTATTTTAAATTGTGAAATATTGGGGGTAGGCGAAACCCTAAGCTATATAAAATATGGGCCACACATTATAATTTAATATTGGTCATTCATTTCACTTTTGAAAAACTATAAATAGGGGCTTGCTCCTCATTTGTAAGTGGTGGTGAATTGTTGTAAAGGTAATTTTGTAGCAATAGAAAGAATCATTGCATTATTCTAGGTGTTTACTTTGAGCTTGCTCATTTTGCATGCATGATTCAACCTCCATGTTAGTTCTATCTTGTTAGTTTATTGAATGTATTTAATGGTGGTTGTTGTTATAGTATTTGATGGACTTCTAACCCATGCTTTTGGAACTTGTTGATGACAAACTATTGTGTAAAGTTAGTCTAGGCTTGTTTATTTCATTTTTGCAACTTAGTTCAATTGTATGTTCATGACGTGAATGCACAATCTAAAAATCTATAAACCTTAGAAGATTGCACTAGTTTTTTGTAGTTGTAGGTTCTCTTGGTCAAGAAAAACTTAGTTATGGTAGTTTTTCTACTGTAGCATCCTCCATTGTTATTGTTCATTCATAGCTTATATTTAGAATAGCTCTCTTAACCCTTCCTCTTTTGTTATTTCTTTTAGACCTTTGTTAGTTTAGGATTCCAAGCACCATAACAATGATAAACGTGGTGATTGAAGTGAGTTTCAGCTTGTTGTTCTGAGGGGGCATCCAGTACTCATTCATTCCTAGCATTTTGAAACTCCATTTGTAGACCAAACTTCCCATGCTTTGTAAACCATAAAGGCCACCCTGTGATTACCAACAAATTACATCAACCAATTGAACTATTCCAATAATTTTCATTACCTATCACTCGAGAGACCTTCGGGTGATTTCTATAACTTAGTTACAGAAATTACCATTCAAGAGAGGTAGCATACTTGTGTGCTTGTTGTGTTGAGAAAGTGCACAAACGCCCATCAACAGATTTTAGTGTTAAATTATTAATGTTGGGTTTTAGGTATTAACATATAGGATATTTATGTATTATGGTTTAGGTCGTAGGGTGTAGGGTTTACAGTTGATGATATAGGGTATAGGTTTTAGGGTTAAGACTATGAAATTAAATTATAAGGTTTAGGTTTGATGGTATAGGAACCTTAAGGGTTGAAGATATAAGGTTTAGAGTAGAGTGTATAGGTTTTATGACCTAGGGCTAAGTGTAGGGTTTAGAGTTGAGGATATATGATATAGTGTATAGGGTTAAGGGTATATCATTTAGGATTGAGTGTATAGGGTCGAAGCATCCCCTAGGATTTAGGGCCTAGGGTTCATGGATATGGTTTAGGTTCAAAAGTATATGATATAGTGTTTAGGGTTGAGTGTATATGGTTGAGGGTTTATTATATAGTCCTTAGATTCTAAGGTTGAGCTATAGGTTTTAAGGTCAAGAAGATATATGGTATAGGGTTGAGGGTTGGACGGGTACAAAAAGATGGGGGGCCAAAAAATAGCCAACCATCTTTCAATTTTTTAAAAATTTATAATGTGAGCATGTTATAGTGTTCTCGTGTTATTGCTTAGTGTGACTGAGCCTTAGGCTCAGCACACCAAGGCCATAACGTGCTAGCATTATAACATAAGTGCATTATAGCCTCTATAAACAAAAAAGAAACTTTAAATTCATTCTTATTTCTACATTTTTCTACTAACCTATGGCATGCAAACCCTCAAGAGCATGTTCGTGTTATTGGAGAGCTATTTTTTGTTGAATCTTTTTTTAATCTTTTCCAAAATGTCACCACAACATCAGGGAGGTCAAAGGAGTAAGTTTTGATTGTTTTTTTGTGTGAATTTATTTCTAAATAGGTAGATATAATATGTTCTTTATGTAATTTTATCTAATTTATAAGACATTATAATGCACCTCCTTCACCTCAACCCAAAATACTTGTTGAAGTACAACCCCAACAAAAACCTCCAAAAATTCCTCAATATGCTCCAAGAACTCAAGAAAATTTAATTGGGTAAATTGAAAACAACAAAAAACAAATTGAGGATAGAAATGCAAGGTTGAAAGATCCTACAAGCTCAACCTCACATAGACCAATGCTTTCTCAATCACTTGAATCGATGTTATCAAATCTAGATTCAATTAGAAAGAACATAACTAGTTGGTCGAATAAGAGAAGAGAGTATAGACAATTTTATGTTGATAAATTATCCTCTAAACAAGTGAAAGATGAAAAAGTTACAAAATTTGAGTTGTGTTCCCTATTCACAAACCCTAAAATAAATCAACCTTTACACCCTTCAAGAAAGAGGTTCCCTATCCATTGGTTCAACCACCAAGGGATAAAGAACCATTTTTGGCAGAAGTGGTGGATGGTTTTTGACCATACTCCATGCAACAAGAATGAGGTGTCGTAATAGTTTTTGAGGAAACTCTACTATGAGTTTATCCTTAACAAAATCCCAAACTATTTTGATATGCAATACTTCTAAGGTAGAGGTGGAGGCTCCACACAGGATAGAGTGGGGGCACGTCTTAACCTATAGTGGCTAGTGAGATGAGAATTCACTAGAACAACATAAGAGCATGTGGCTATCCCTTTCATTGTGAAGGAGATTGTCGAGGTTGAGGCATTGCAGTCGATTACTTCCCTAACCCGAAGTCTCATACAACTTGCCAGTCCTATAGCATAGGGTGAGCAGGGCGAGTCTTCGGACAATAGAGTTTCACCTCATATTTTTTAGGTTTATGGGACACCCTGTGGTTATGACCCCATGCATAGTTAGGACATAGGTTCATAGGGTACATCTGCAGTTGATCAGATGGTGATGACATATTCCCTCCTTAATGAGGCATTTAGCCTTCATAGTTAGGTAAATTTTAGAAAGTTCATTGAATTTAATTTATTAAATTTCATTTTTGAAATGCAAGATTAACTAAATTAGTTTAATGATTATAATGAAATTTAAAGGTCATAGCATTCATTCAATTTTCAATGGTCCTTCACCTCCTTATTACCCAATGATAAGTACTATTAAGGTATGTAACTAGTAAACAATTATAAATATGACATGTGAATAGCATTTCCATATGAATGGTATATTCTTATACCCGATTTTGGATGTTGAATAGGTTAACTTGGAGATTTGATGGCAACACCTCCCAGTGGAGGTGAACATCAAAGCTTCACTCAAGTAATAAAATAAAGGGTTTAACTAATGAATTGTAGAAAATATATTTTTGTAGTTTATATTCATATCATACATTGCATTACATTACACATCTTTCAAACTCAAAGCATTACTTCACATTTCATAACTAATAACTAGATGTTGATAGATGGCAATATTTCAATTACAATATAGTTTTTTACAAATTCAACATAAGCAGTTATGTAATTATTTCACATTGCATAACTAATAACTAGGAGCAATTACCAATTGCATTTGATTGTCATGGCATTCCATGAGACCACATTTCTTTGAGGCATTTTTTCAAAAAAATCACCACCTTGTCTATGCAATGGATGCTTGGAAAAAATCTATCAAAGCATAATAGTAAGCTATAGCATAGACAAGGCAGTGAACTTTTTTTTAAAATTATTAAAAGAAATGTAGTCTCATGACAATTTCATGGCATTGCATCACCATGAGACCACATTTATTTGAGGTGTTTTTTCAAAAATTTCAGTGCCTTGTCTATTCTACCACATTTTTCATACATTTCTACCAAATAATTTTATTAAACAATTCATTTCCTTGCTATTATGGCTAAAATCCTAAAACAAGTGCTTTTGAACAAACTATGGATGCTTGGAAAATCTATCAAAGCATAATAGTAAGAAATAGCATAGACAAGGCAGTGATCTATTTGAAAAAAATCCTCAAATAAATGTGGTCTCATGGTGATGGAATGCCATGATAAATTGATTGTCATGGCATTCCATCACCATGAGACCGCATTTCTTTGAAGCATTTTTTCAAACAGCTCACTGGCATGTCTATTCTACCACATTTTCTATACATGTCTACCAAATATTTTTATCAAATAGTTCACTACCTTGCTACCATGGCTAAAAGCCTAAAATAAGTGATTTCATACAAACTATGGATCTATCAAAGAATAATAGTAAGCAATAGCATAGACAAGGCAGTGAACTATTTGAAAAATGCCTCAAAGAAATGTGGTCTCATTGTGATGTCCATCACCATGAGACCACATTTCTTTGAGGAATTTTTCAAACAGCTCACTTCCTTGTCTATGCTACCACATTTTCCATACATCTCTACCAAAGAATTTTATCAAACAGTTCACTGCCTTGTTGTTATGGCTAAAATCCTAAAATTGGTTCTTTCAAACAAACTATAGATGCTTGGAAAAAAACATATCAAGTAATAATAGCAAGCAATAGCATAGACAAGACAATGAACTATTTGGGAAAATTTCTCAAAGAAATTTTATCTCATGGTGATGTCCATCACCATGAGACCACATTTCTTTGAGGAATTTTTTCAAACAGTTCACTACCTTGTTTATGCTAGCACATTTTCCATACATGTCTACCAAAGAATTTGATCAAAGTACACTCAAAAAAATTCAAATAGTTCATTTCCTTGTCTATGCTACCACATTTTTCATATATTTCTACCAAATTACTCAAAATTTTGTTGACTATCCCATACATTATAATTCATGACTTACATCACTATTCTAGTTTTCACTATTGAACAATGTTGATTTATTTTTAGATGATGCAAGTAGAGACACCTCTCGATGTTCATGGGGCAATGGAGCATGGTGTGTCTTCTACAATAGATAGCACGATGTCTTTGATGGAGGTATGAGGAAGATTAGTAAATTTCAAATTACATTTTTTGTTATAGTTGTTTATTATTGAAACATAAAATGATTATTGATTTGTTGTTTAATTTCTATCTAGATGGTTTCTATGGGACTTTGGAATACCACAGCCTGAGAATGTCAATGTTCCAAATGAGGAGAGAGATCATCTAGTGGTGATAAGTGATTATTTTGTTAAATATTTCATTTTTTATAACATAATTTCTATATATTAATGTTTATACTTTTTATTATAATAGGTAAAGCTCCATGAATAACTAAATAGGAAGAGAAGTCCTCAATTTTGAAGGAGAGCTATATCATATGCATCTCCATCCCCCCAACAATCAAAGACCGCCCATGATCTATGTTCTTCACCTAGAGGGGAATGAATTTTTATTGGGGTCCTTTATTGTATGCCTATATGGAATTTTGGACATATATTTTGTATTGCATACACTTGACATTATATTCCTATATGGTATTCTTGTAAACCTATATGGCTATTTTGTATATATGTTATACTTATATTGACATATATTGATGTATATCTATATGGCTATTTGGTTAATACATATATTTCTTATTGATGGTATCCATATTTGCATTATAAATCCACACTTCAAAGGATATTTGTAGATGGTTTGCTTCAAATATTTAAAATCCAAGTGTATTGCATGCACTCTTCCTTTATATTATTGTAAATATATAAAGTTTGAACATTATGCACTCTTCCTAAGTTATAAATTTTAAAATCCAAGTGTTGACATGTATGCTTCATGCTTCTTGTATAGACTTCATGTATTATGTGTATTCATTTGTATGTTTCATGCTTCATGTGTATACTTCATGTGTTCATGTGTATGCTTCATGCTTCATGTGTATACTTCATGTATTACGTTTATTCACATGTATGATTCATGCTTCTTGTGTATACTTCACATATTCATGTGTATGCTTCATGCTTCCTATGTATACTTCATGTGTTCACATTTATGCTTCATGCTTCTTTTGTATACTTCATGTATTACATGTATTCACGTGTATGCTTCACGCTTCTTGTGTATATTGAGGCATATTACGTGTATTCATGTGTATGCCCCATGCTTCTTATGTATACTTCATGTATTATGTGTATTCATGTGTATGCTACATTCTTCCTATATATATTTCATGTATTCACGTGTATTCTTCATGCTTCCTTTCTATACTTCATTTATTATGTGTATTCACATGTATGATTTATGCTTCCCATGTATACTTCATGTATTATGTGTATTCATGTTTATGCTTCATGCTTCATATGTATACTTCATGTGTTTATATGTATACGTCATGCTTCATGTGTATACTTCATGCTTCATGTGTATAATTCATGTGTTCACATGTATGATTAATTCTTCCTGTGTATACTTTATGTATTATGTGTATGTTTCATGTTTCTTGTGTATACTTCATGTATTATTTGTATTCACATGTATGCCTCATAGTTCATGTATTACGTATATCTATTTATTTTCTTCATGATTAGATGTATCTTTAACAAGATTACTCCATGTGTATTTATGATTACCTTATGCTTAGAAATTATGAAAGTATTAAAAACATTGTCTATTGAAATATTTTCTAGGTTGATAAGCACTAACATAAAAGCGAGAGCACTTCATTTGAGAAAGACATCCATAACATCATTAAAGATTTCAATTAAGAATATAACCTTAGGAAATATTACAAATAAATTATTTTAGGTTCTCATGAATAGTGATGATATGATTTAGGTTGTGACTTTTCAAAGGTGAAAATTTGTGACCCTTCGAATAAGAAAGACTATGACACTTTTATAACGAAGGGCACTAACCATGCCTAGCATATATGTGCCCACCCAGACATGTTGGGGGTAATGGTTTGGCCCCATGAAGAACAAAACAAAAAGTATCCCACCTTGTAACTTTACACTACATGCATCTGACAGTTTTTGGTGCATCAGAAAAGATTTCACCATGGAAAAATGGCTTGGAGATATAGAAAACCAAGAGAGGTTATTATAGAGGGGCCCTACATGATCCCATAAATTTAGAAGGAATGTTTCTAAGAGACACGATTTTTGAGTAACATCTCATCAAATTTTTTTGTCTTTTTGCACTTTGGTCTCTTAAGATATATTGTCAATGCAATGTAGCTCAAAATATTCTGGAATGTTTGGGTGTGAAAAATTACCTTTCCTAGTGTAAGACTACCCATCTAGACACATTGGAACTATCGATTTGGTCTCATGATGAACAGAACAAAAAATTACACCACCTTGCAACTTTACACTACATCCATTTGATGCTTTTTCTATCAACTAAAAATTGGACACCACAAGCAAACAACTCAAAGATATAAAAAATGAGAGAGGTTATTGTAGAGGGTCTCTATTTGATCTAGTACCTTTAGATTAAATTTTTCTATGTGTCATGATTTTCGAGTAACACCTCGTCAAAAGTTTGCTACCTTTTTGCACTTTGGTCTCTTAAGAGATATCATGGGTGCAATGTAGCTCATACTGTTTCAGCATGTTTGGATTTGAAAAATGACCTTTCCTAGCATAAACCTACCCATCTGAATGTGTTGAAATTTTCATTCTAGTTGCACGACAAACAAAACGAAAATTATACCACCTTGCAACTTTACACTGCGTGCATTTGACACTTTTTCCATCAACTAAAAATAGGATACCACAGGAAAATGGCTTGAAGATATTAAATATTGTGAGAGGTTATTGTAGAGGAGCCCTATTTGATATTGTACCTTTAGAAATAATATATCTAAGTGTCGTGGTTTCTAAGTAACACCTCATCAAAAAAAATTGCCTCTTTTTTTTTGGTCTCTAAAGAGATATTGTCGGTGCAATGTAGCTCAGGTTGTTCTCGCATGTTTGGGTGCAAAATAAGACCTTTCTTAGCATAAATCTACCCATATTAATTCATTGGAATTGTCATTTTTATCGCACAATGAACATAATGAAAATTACACCACCTTGCAACTTTACACTACATGCATTTGACACTTTTTCCATCAACTAAAAATGGGACACCACAGGAAAATGGCTCAAAGATATAAAAAAATGAGATAGGTTATTGTAGAGGGGCCCTATGTGATCCCATACCTTTATATTGAATGTTTTTGAGTAACACCTAGTCAAATTTTTCTACTTTTTTGCACTTTGGTCTCTAAAGAGATATTGTCGGTGCAATGTAGCTCAGAAAGTTCCAATATGTTTGGGTGCAAAAAAAAACCTTTAATATTTTAAACCTACCCATTTGGACACATTTAAACTATCGTTTTGGTCACATGATGAATAGAACAAAAATTACACCACTTTGCAACTTTACACTACATGCATTTGACACTTTATCCATCAACTAAAAATTGGACACCATGAGAAAATGACTTGGAGATATTAAAAACTGAGAGAGGTTATTGTAGAGAGGCCCTACATGATCTATTACCTTTATATATAATATTTCTAAGTTCCATGGTTTCCAAGTAACACATTGTCAAATTTTTCTATCTTTTTGCACTTGGTCTCTTAAGAGACATCGTCAGTGCAATGTAACTTGAAATGTTCTGGCATATTTGAGTGTAAAATAGGACCTTTCCTAGCATAAACCTACCCATATATATGTATTGGAACTTTTCATTTGGTCACATGACAAATAGAATGAAAACTACATCACCTTGCAACTTTACACTGCATGCATTTGACACTTTTTCCATCAACTAAAAATTGGACACCATGGGAAAATAGCTTGGAGATATCAAAAACTAAGAGAGGTTATTGTAGAGGGGCCCTATGTGATCTTGTACCTTCAAATAGAATGTTTCTAAATGCCATGATTTTTTAGTAACACCTCGTCAAATTCTGTTTCCTTTTTGCACTTTGGTCTCTTAAGAGATATCGTCAGTGCAATGTAGCTCAGCATGTTTTGGCATGTTTGGGTATGAAACAGGACCTTTGGTAGTGTAAAACTACCCATCCAAATGTTTTGGAACTTTTGATTTGGTCACACAATGAACAAAAAAAAAATTACACCACCTTGCAACTTTACATTGCATGCATTTGACACTTTTTCATCCACTAAAATTTGGACACCATAGTAAAATTGCTTGGATATATCGAAAACCAAGAGAGTTTATTGTAGAGGGGCCCTACATGATCTTGTATCTTTAGACAAAAAAATTCTAAGTTCCACTGTTTATAAGTAACACCTCGTCAAATTTTGATACCTTTTTGCACTTTGGTATCTTAAGAGACATCGTCAGTGCAATGTATCTCAGAATGTTTCGGCATGCAAGGGTGTGAAATAGGACCTTGCCTAGCGTAAACCTACCCATCTAGACAAATTGTAACTATCAGTTTGGTCACATGATGAACAGAGAAGAACCTACACAGGCACCTTCCTCAACTTTTGATCTTTGAATATGTTTTACAAGATCATTATTGCTAAATTGAACATTTCCTAATTGAACCCATAGGTGCTAATGTCAACCTTCAAATTTTGAATTACTTCAGATTCTTTCAAATTCTCATTTTTAATCTCTCCATGCACCCTCCTTCATAAGTAACACCTTCCATTGTTGTCTTTATTTTCTCAACTTCATGTCTTTTAGATTTCAACTTGCTTTCAACAATATTAACCTCCTTTTCTTTGGTGATAAAATATTCTTCTTATCTTTTGATTCCTTTTCTAGGTGGTTAATTTTAGTATTCAATTGTTTTTCTTCAATTTGAACACTTCCAACTATTTCTTTTGCATCTGTAACTTGACCATCCACACATTTTTCCTCATCTCCACTGCTCTTACCTATAAACACCCCCTGGTATTCCTTTTCATGATCTTCTAACTTCTTTTTCATATCTTTTACTTTGAGCTTTAGATTAGTTGCTCTATCAGCAGTGCTTAGGACAATAACATCCCTTTGTATGATGGATTTTTCAATGTCTTGAATACTTTATTTTATCTTTGTAGCCATTTTTTATCATCTTTGGAAGTGTCTTTCTAATTACAGAATGTAAATGTTTCTTTCAAAAAAAAAATTACAAAACTTGTCTACCTTTATAGATAATACTTTCATGTGTCCACCACACCAATTCTCTTTTTTATACTTACATCTGATATTTTGCAAAAATTATTATGAAATACAAAACCTCTTGAGTTTATCCACTTCTCCATTTCCATTTTTTCCATTCAAGTGTTTTTCCAGGTGATCCCTTTTTCATTTCATACGTGCTCTAGTACCTAGTACTCTAGTTTTGCAATGTGGATGATGCATATACATTTCAAGCTAAAACTTAAAAAATCCTAAAGAACACTATATTTTTATCAACAAAAGACAATGAATGTAAGTTTTATCAAATAAATATGCATTTATCCTTGAATAGTTAAACACAACAAAATATGGTGATGTCCTAGTTGAAGTCTCATTAGGGTATCCTTTATTTTTTGCACATATTGGGCCAAGTTACTTGTGAAGTTGAAGGGTGGTTATTGATTGATAATTGGATATGGGAGGTTGTGAGGATTATATGTGCTGGTATTGATAAGAGGGAGAAATGGGATTAGAATATTGGAGGTGTTGATGGGTATATAGGATGGGATTAGAATTTTGGAGATGATATGATGGGTTAAATGGGATAGATGTTGAGATATGAGGAGAAGGGATATACTATTGAGGTTGTAGGATATGTGATATGAGAAGGGATATAATGGTCAGGAATATTAGGAGGCCATAATTTTCTTTCATTATTGGGACCTTGTGATAGGCATCCAATAGAGAGAGACCTAGGAATGATGAAATGGAATGAGGATGATTAAGGATGATTGGGTAGACCTTTGATTTTAGATTATGTATGTAAAGGGGATAATGATAGAATGGATGGAAAATGGATAATGATAAAATGGATAGAAAAGGGGATAATGATGAAAATGGAGATACATGACCAATATTGTCTCAAGCTAAACTAGATCATTGATTGATGATAATGGTGTTTTCTTACAATAGACTTATAATTTTCTAGGCAAGGCTTGGATTTTCTCACTCAAGCTTGGATAATCACTTGACTAAGGCTTGGATAGAGGATGATTTTTCTTACCTATGTTGAAATATGGTGTGTCCCTTGGTCTTATTTGTGCAATGCGGAACTTGGGTTTGTGGCATGCCTTAACCGCCTCCTATGGATCTTGTATAAATCTGGTGGTTGTATCAGGCATTAACTGGTTGATCTTTTGGTGCAACAACAATCACCAATGTAACAATTGGTATTAGAGCTGAGGTCACAGGTTTGAACCCCTTGCTTGCGTTGGGGGGGATTTTTGCAAGATGGTGTTTCCCTTGGTCTTCTTTGTGCAGTGCGACACTTGGGTTTGTGACATGGCTTAACTGCCTCCTTTGGATCTTGTATAAATCTAGTGGCTATATCAGGTATTAACTGGTTGATCTTTTGGTGCAACGGAAACCACCAATGTAACAACCTAAGCTTGGATAATCACTTAGAAAAGGCTTGAACATTCTTAGGCTTGGATAATCACCTAAGAAAGGATTTTATGGGGATTTTTATAACAAGGATTTGATGATGGTTGTGATGACTAGCTTATGATAATGGATGAAAATGCTAAGATGAGGGAAAGGTGATATATTTTGGATGGATTTGATGGAAATGGTTGTTTATTCAAGTCAACTAGTGCTGACATGTGCTATCCAAGAATAATTCCTTGTAGAATAATTGACCTTCCTCTCTTTCACATAAAATTGTTGATATGAAATCTCTTGAAGATGTAGGTGGGGCATGTATTTCATTGTCTTAAAAAAAAAAAAATAGTATGAAAATCTAAACATATACATTGATAAACATCAAAATGATTAGAAAAATCAATATGTACTCTACAACAACAAGTAGTGCATGTGTGATTTATTTTGACATAGAAAGGCTTTAGCATTTCAAAAAATCTTTGGAAAAATTTAACTTGATGATACATCTCTAAAAATTTACCAAAAAATTGTGTGTGAGTTGTATCCAAAAATTGCTTTGGATGTGGCTCACAATTTTGACTACCAATTCTCCTTCTTACCACATTCCTTTGATTTGGAGATACCCTTGTGTAATTCTTCCAAACATCTTCAATTAGTGATCTCAATGCTTGAACAATTGGTCTATCTTTTCATGTTAGTCTCCCCAAGAATTCCCATAATTCATTGTTATTGGTGTCCTTGATTCTTTGGCGCCTTCAAATGGCTCTTGATATTTTTTTCTATTTATTCTCAATGCTTTACTTGTCTTTCTAATGAGACGAGCTTTCTTCATTTGATTACTTACTATTTTTGAAGTAATGACATGTCATGTGAAATTACTATCTTTTTTGTGTGAGGTGTTACCCACACTCTCATATGCACTCATGAGATTCTTCACAATAGATTTTTCACTTGAAACATATGATGTTTTGAACCCAAGAATCTTCATGATGGACATATACTTTGTACTGTGCATCATTTCAAAAAATAGTTGACATCTTTTAGTCTCATTTAATTTCTCAAAGAATACTCTCCAAATCTTATGAGCATATCTTCTACAAGTGAATTTTGGAATCTTATCTTCCATTGGCTGCAAAATATTCTCATCAATATCAATCAAATACTCAGGCTTTCTATGCAAAATTCTAGGTGACATTCTCAAAGGTAAATTGTTCTCAACATTATTAATTTCATCAATATTTAAATGAGATGGGATAGATGGAATACCTTTGATCAAATATGGAATAGATGGTGTACCTTGAAGTTGATATGGGAAAAATGGTGTACCTCCTTCACATGCAAGTGATGATGTACTTTTAACTTGATATGTGGTAGATGGTGTCCCTCCATATCTGCTTTGTTGCAAGTATGAAGGTGTTTTCATTGATGTCAACTGGTTAATTTGATGTCGACTGGTTTTTGTTGTCATCAATATCATGAATGACGGTTATTGGTTGTATATGATGAGGATATTGAGAAAATTGTAATAAAGAAAGCTTGCAGGTATTCAGTGTTTTATCTAGGTTTTGCTCCAGAATTTATTTCTATGCTAGTAAGGATTTTAGGTATTGTTCATGGTTTTTTGATCATTGTATAGTATGAGTTATGTTCACCAGTATGTGTACTATGCTTTTCTGTGTATCTATTATGGTATGGGAGAAATGTAGTTGATTTGGATTTCTCTGATTTATGGCTTTAGGACTTGCAGTTATAGAAATAAGTTTTGTAAGATCATGTTCTAGTTAATTTTTTTATCTAAAGAGATTGGATCATGTTAAGGTTGTTTGTGCCTAATTGTATATGTGTTTTAAATAGGTAATAGTTGACCTCATTTTTAACACTACTTACAAAGTTCATAAAAGTGTGTTGAAGTGTGTTGGGACTTAATTAGGTCCTCATTAAGAGTATGTTTTGGCTGCCCTCATTCTAATTCCATCGTAGAATATTTTGGCGCTGACCTAATTTATATTTGTAAATGCAAATGGTGTGTGGCCTAATTTGGATGAGGTTCAAAGTTGAAGATGGTATAAATACAAGTTGAATTTTTTGTGAAAGATGAATGCAAGAAAGATAGATGCAAGGTAGATGCAAAATAGTGTGTGTGTGTGTGTGTTTGTGTGACGTGAATTTGAGAAGATCAGTGTGAAAGCTAATTGCGAGTATTTGGAGGCAGTGAGTTAAAGGTGTACTCTATCATTTAAGCATGTCTGCAAGTGTGTGAGTGGATTGTGGTGGAAATCTCTGTTGCATTGAGATTGCTTTCTCTCTATAAAAATTCTCTTCTATCTTCTTTGTAATTTTGTGGTAGTGAGCCCTTCGGGAAGTTAACCCTTGTTGGACAGTGAGTCCTATTTTGAACAGTAAGTCCTCTTTTGGCAGTGAGCCTTCTCTGGCAGTGATCCTTTATATTTGGTTTTGATATTCTCTATATTGTGAGCTAATCCTCACCATGGTTTTTCTCTCATTAGGTTTCTATGTAAATTTGGTGTTATTGTGTGTATTATTTTTCTTCTTTCAGTTTCTAATTTTGCACTTAATGATTAATCACACTAGCAGAGTAAAGGATTTGTGAATAATGATAGATATAATCTTTGGTGGAAGTTTTTAAAGGTTAAATTTGTTACAACTAATTCACCCCCCCTCTCAGTTGTCTTGTTCAAAAATTGGTATCAAAGCTTGGTTCCTTGGAGATGATCTTAACCACTTAAGGAAGGTCTAGGATGGCGAGCAAGATCACTATTGGGTGTCCTAGGTTTGATGGGACTGACTATGCCTTTTGGAAGACAAAGATGGAAGGATATATAGAATACTATGGATATGATGTTGAGAAATATTATAAGACTGTATATACTGCTCCTACTAATGGTCCGAGTATAGCTGACGAGATCAAGGTGCATGAAGCAAACAAGGAAAAGTTCATTGTGAAGAATAGTCTTTCACATTCTGAATTAATTAAAGTCCAAAATCTGAAGACTACTAAGAGGTTTGGGATACATTGGAAAAGATTCATGAAGGAGATGAAAGGGTTAAAGAATAAAAGTTATAGAATTTGGAGGCACAATTCGAGATCCTGCATATGTCTGAAGATGAGAACATTAAATCCTATGTATAGAGAGTGGATGAGCTGGTAGGTGGAATGTGAGGACTTGGAGCTATAGTGGAAGAACCTAGGATTGTGAAGAATATTATCAGAACTCTCCTTGATTCATTCAATGAAAAGGTATATGCTATTGAGGAATTTTTAGATTATAAGACTTATACTAAAGATAAGCTATTGGATACTCTAACATCATTTGAAATGAGAAAGACTAGCTTGAGAAATAGATCAAATTCAAAAACTAATTTTAGAGCTACAAATGTTGAAGATCCAAATGAAGAAAACTTTGATGAAGTACAGGCTAACTTTGTAAGAAGAATGAAAAAGGGCTCCAGTAAGTATGAAGGTAAGTTACCCTTTAAATGCTTTAGTTGTGGAATAATTGGTCATTATGCTTCAAGATGTCCGGAAAGAGCTAAGAAGAATAAACATATATTAAGCAAAGAGAACAAAGGAAAGATTATTAAGAGAGAATATTATGTAAATGAATATGTTGGTATTTCTAATGAAGAGTCTGATTATGAAGATTTTGATGATAATTAATGCTTGTTCTTGGCTATAAAATATGAGTCTACTCCTGCTAATATTTTAAGAAAGGTGAAGGAAAGTGCTTCAGAGAAAGTTGAAGATACTATGATCTCTGCCCTTCATGCTAAACAATAAAAGAACTATTGACTTGTTGACAATGGTTGTTCACATCACATGATTGGTGATAAGAGTAAGTTTGTTAAACTTGAAAAATATGATGGAGATTTAGTTAAGTTTGGAGATGATACTGGTCCTAATATTTGTGGGATAGGTTCAATAAGTTTTGATGGAAAGCATAATATTGATGATTTCTAATATGTTAAGGGTTTAAGGCATAATTTCTTGAGTGTTGGAAAAATGTGTAGTAAAGGATATAATATTATATTCAAGGATGAGAGATATGAAATCAGGAAAGGATTTGGAACAGTGATTGTTGTTGGAAAGAAGTCTAAAGTAAATATTTATCAACTTAAGGGTGTTGATGGGCATTGCTTTATGTCTCAAATTAATGATAGTTGGTTATGACACTAGAGGATGTTTCACATGAATTTTGATAATATGGTGAGAATCAGTGTTGTACACGCTATGAGAGATTTACTGAGGATTACAAAGCCTGTTAATCTTATTTGCAAGAATTGTCAGTTTGGAAAGCAAGCTAGAAAATGCTTTAGGTCAAAGGAACAATCTACTACCGAACTACTAGATTTGATTCATACAAATATTTTTGGTCCTACAAGAGTGAGAATTCTACAAGGTGACATGTATTTTATGCTTATGATTGATGATTACTCTAGATATACATGGGTTACTTTTCTTAGAAATAAATTTGATGCATTAGATAGATTCAAGGAATTTAAAGCTATGGTTGAGAATGAAGCAAATTTGAGAATAAAATTATTAAGGTCTGATAAAGGTGGTGAATTCACTTCCAATGAGTTTAATATGTTTTGTGAAGTTCATGGAATAAAAAGACAATTAACTGCTCCTAGAAATCCTCAACATAATGGAGTTGTTGAAAGAAAGAACATAATGATTCAAGAAGTTACTAGATCAATGATTACAGAGGCAAGTCTACTGGAAGTTTACTAAAGAGAAGATCTTCACACTATTTTTTATGTGCTCAATCAAGTTCAAGCTAAAGCTAATAGTACTAAGACCCCCTATGAGCTATGGTGTGGAAGAATTCCTACTGTCAAATATTTCAAGGAATTTAGAAGTAAATGTTATATCATAAGGGATGAAGAAAATTTAGGGAATTTTGATGCTAGATGTGATGAGGGTATCTTCCTTAGATACTCTACTAGAAGCAAATCTTATAGATGTTTCAATAAAAGGCTGAGAAATATTATAGAGAGCACAAATGTCAAGGTGGATGAAGCATCGAAGAATTCAATTGAAGTTGATGGATATGTATCTGATGAACCTGATTACATAGTAGAAGAAGTTGTGGAAGGATAGGAAAAGTAGAATGAAGAAGAAGAAGCTCCAACAGTGCCCCCAAAGACACCTAAATATGTGTAGAAGAATCATTCAGAAAATCAAATCATTGGAGACAATAGAAAAGAAGTATTGACAAGAAGCAAAGCTGCTACTGAAATAAATCTATGTTTACTTTCTGAAGTTGAACCGAAGATGGTGAGTGAAGCTTGTGAAGATGAGCATTGGATGAGAAAAATGGAAGAAGAACTTATGGAGATTGAGAAGAATCAAACTTGGGAATTGGTCCCTAGACCAGCAAATAAAAACATAATTGGATCAAAATGGTTATTCAGAAACAAGTTGAATGAGAATGGAGAAGTGGTTAGAAATTACGTAAGGCTTGTGTGTAAGGGTTACTCACAAGTAGAAGGTATATATTTTCACGAGACCTTTGCTCCGGTGGTAAGGATGGAAGCTATCAGAATGTTTTTATCATTTGTTGCACATAAAGATTTTAAAGTTTATCAGATGAATGTAAAGTCTACATTTTTTAATGGTGAATTGGAAGAAGAATTCTACATGGAACAACTGGAAGGATTTCAGTTGTCAGATCAATCGGATATGGTTTGCAAATTAAATAAGGCTTTCTATGGATTGAATCAAGCTCCTAAAGCCCGGTATGCAAGGTTAGATAGATATTTGATTTAGCAAGGTTTCAATAAAGGTATGGCAGATAGTAATTTGTACTTCAAAGTTGAAAATGAGAAAATATTGATAGTGGCTGTATATGTTGATGATATTATCTTTGGAGCAAATGAAACAATGTGCAAGATGTTTGTTGAAGAGATGCAAAAAGTGTAGACACATAAAATTGACCTACGCCTGCAAGCTTTATTTTCTCTGTATTTCTTCTTAAACATAATTAAAATATTTAATTATGTCCTTTAGTCCAATTTCAACTATTAATTAAATAATTTCTAATTATTTAATTAATTTGAGTCTTTTATTCTTCCTAACTATTTAAATAAATAAAATATATTTATTTTATTTAAATAAGTCGCTAATTTCATGTGTCCCTCTATAATTAAATAGATTCATAAATTTATTTAATTATCACTTGTCCATTATTTCTTCCTAATTATTTGATAAATAAAATTTATAATACGTCATTAACTTCTAATGTCCTCTTATAATTAAATAAATTTCTATAACTTATTTAATTATTGTCCACTACAGCTTTTTTCTAATTTTAAATAAAAGTCATTTATTTAAAATTGTCCACTTTCTAATTTTCCTCCAAGTAAATAATTTAAAAACATTATTTACTATCACATGACCCCACCACTTTTGAATTAAATTGATTTTTAATTTAAAAGGTCCACATCACCTCTTGAGGGAATTAATTTTAAATTTCTACTTTAATTCTCCACTTTCCTCTTTTTCTGTGCCATATTTTCTTGTCACATACATTCTGGTCCATTGATTTGATTTTTCTAAAATCAAATCTCGGCCCTTCATTTCAAAATTTCCCTAATGTTTCCCTAACCCTAATTGATGGTTGTCACATTTAATTTCAGCCTTTGATCTTAGGGCATCTCTCAACTTTCAATCTTGGCCATTCATCCAAAATTGACTTTTCTATAAAAAGGCAATTTTACCCTCATTTGACATATCTTATGCTTGCAGATTTCCTGCTTGAGTATTTTTCTAAGTATACTTGTAGCCACATTAGAATCCTTCAATATTTTCTTAGGACTTGTCATAGGCCATATTTGCTCACAAAAATTTGAGGGCAATTATCTACTTGCAACAAATGGAGAAGGTGCAATGAAGGTGATTCATGGAGGTTGAAGACATTTGGTAACATTGTTCTTCATTGCTTTACTTGGGTTTATTTTGTTTATGCTTTATGATGCTAACCTGATATTTTCCCTAAAAACATTGGTGAACCCGATGCTCAAACACTCATTTTTGTAGATTTATGTATGGATTTTTCATGTTTTTCCAGGTACAGGTACGGAGAGTCACATTTTCAATTTTCTAAGCTGCAATTGCTATGTCGCAATGCATTCCATCTGTAAAATGATGCATACGATGCACTCACTTTGTTGAGATGCATTTGCAAGCCCAAACGACACATACACAGGTCACAACGCATTTTCTCTGCAACACGATGCATCTTCCTGGTAAATTCTAGCTTTCGTCTCTATGATGCATTTGTTGTGCAGAATG
This sequence comes from Sequoiadendron giganteum, assembly GCA_007115665.2. NCBI lineage: Eukaryota > Viridiplantae > Streptophyta > Pinopsida > Cupressales > Cupressaceae > Sequoiadendron > Sequoiadendron giganteum. Next base: position 209,257,049 of record CM021106.1, read on the forward strand.
ACACAATCGCTTTGTAAGAAAAATATTTTCAGGTTTTTACAAAATTTCCATATTTCTCTTTTATATTTGATAGCTTAGAGGTTTTTGGGGTTACTAATATTTTGTTTGTTGCATGTGGCAGGGAGTCTAACCTTTGTTTGTTGATTTTATAACTCCTTTTCAATTCCCAAATCAAACAATCACAAACAACAACTTGCATTCACATTTCATTAGCTAAAATGAACATGCATATTCACTCATGGGCTTGAAATGAACACAATCATGCATTGAAACTCATTGAGGCTAAAATTTACATGCATTTTCATGACATGGGCTTAAAATGAACCTTGGTTGTCTCACACTTAGTTGGGTTTAAAATGAACAAAGTGTTTGATGTGTTTGCTTCACATTAAAATTTGGATAATCAAAATGAACAAGTGTCTCCAATTTGTGTAACCTTGATTCAATAATAGAAGTATCTTGTCCCCTTGCGCACTTGTGCGGTCTTGGGTGCAAGAGAAATTGTTATTGACTCTACGAATTTGGCCTTCCTTGGTGGGAAAAAGTACTCACCCCAAGGTGACTCAAATCGGTAACAAAGTACTTTAGTCGAGCTACTCCTGACCGATATAAAAATGTGAATCATAATGGAAAACTTAGGATTACGAGTGCGGATGTGTCACACAGACAAGTGAATTCTCCAAAACCCTATTGAGAGTAACCTCTTCAGGCTATAATTCCTCCTTATCGGAGCTAATCTTGCCTCATATGTGGCCGCTCGAATGGGTTCTTGAACTAAAAACCTTTTCTATTCACTGGTCCAACAACGCTCGTTTCCAAGGCACCCAAATTTTCACAGTTCTTAGTAGAGGTGAATATCCTATCATGGGAGATTCATGAAGGCTCGAAGCTTGGTTGACCCAAGAAGTGAGTTTTGTGTTTGGGGAGCTAGTGTGGCCAAGCTTCTAAGTCACCCACTAAGAATAAGTGTGGTTGGAGTAAAATATGCATGGGATCCAGTGAATATAGTGCTTGCCAACCTAGGATTATGCTTATCTTCATTGGCCTGTTTCAAACAAAGACAAAACCATGTGTTTGCCAAGTTTTTTCTAAAACAATAAAAAAATAAACATCCTTCACAAATCTAGAAAAACACAATCAACTTGAAACAAATCACCAAAATTTGCCAAATTTGCAAGACAACTGGACTTTATTGAAATTGCAACGTATCTGTGACACTTGCAACACATATGACTTGTTGAGTCGCATCTGTTGTCATAAACAATGCATCTACCTATGTTGAAATGTATTTGATATCCTAAACACCTCAATTGACATACTGAAATGCATCTACTATGTAAAACGACTCATCTATTGAAAATGAGACGCATTTGAAACCCTGCAATGCATTTGTCACCTGAAATGACACAATTATTTGTCATACAAAACTCTGTCAGTCCAAACCTGAGACCAAACATTGTTAATCTTTTGCAACGCAGTCACTCCGTGGAACAATGCATGTGCCTTTTTGAACTGCAATTGCTTCCTTAAATGACACATCTGACTTATTGAAATGCAATCACTAGTCACTATCCAAAATTGAGTCCAAACATTTTAAATATATTTTTAGACATCTTTTCTTACTGCTCTTTGTCCAAAATCTAAAAAACAACATAGTTTAGGCTTAAGTCATATCTTTGCATTGTCTTTTTTTAGATTTCGTCGTCATGTCTTCCATTGACCTTGATTTTCTTGGTAGTCAAGTTGAATACCATTTACTCTGTAATAGACATTGCCAACAAGACTTAGACTTCAAAAGATAATTCCTCCTATCCAAATACCAAAGCCCTTCCTATCAAAAATCCATAAGTCCTATTCATTCCACCATTTATCCTCACTATCAAGAGTCCCTTGACACAATTTATATCATTAATCAACGACAAACATCTACTTGTCACCCTTATCCTAACCTTGACAATGGAAGCCAGCTTTCCATTAGTCCTTTCCAAGTCTTCCTATCCTATCCTAGTCCTTCATTTACTCATTCCTTACAAGTCTCCAGGTCCTATCCTAGTCAACCATCTATTTACCCCTTACAAGTTTCCACATCCTATCACAGTCCTTCACTTATCAATCTGGTTCAAGCCTCCATGTCCTATCCTAGTCCTATATCCAATAATTCTTTCCAAGTCACCCCATCTAGTCATGCAAATTCTATCCTTGTCCAAAGTCACATTCCATTGCCTAAATTTTAGGATATATGTCAAGATGAAAACGCAAGGCATGACATCATAACGTCACCTTCATGTCAAAATCAAAGTAGTCCATCCCATGACCCCATCCTTAAGTCCATTCAAGAAGTCTTAGATAATCATGGCCTCCAACATACACCTATCCTTGATCAAGTTTACATTCCCAATCATGTCATCCAAGACCAAGACACTACCATTAATCATGTCATCCTTGACCAAGACACTACCATTAATAAAGAAGTCCAAAATGATCCACTCCTTGAACTTTATGCCATTCATGATAAAACACTTGAAAACGACCCTATCCAAGCTCCAAATATTGACACTTCCAAAAGTGAAACACTTGCCTCCATGGGACACATAGATGATCTACCTCTAGAACAAGAGTCTCCTATTCTAGACATATTTGAAAATGATCAAGCCATAGTTGAATTCACTAGACTCTATGACACTGACCATCAAGATGCTTTCAACATAGACTTGGAAGCACCAACAGAATCATCTAAATCTGATATGTCACAAAATCACACCAAAGATGTTAATCAGAAATCTATCTGACATGTCAGTGAAGCTATGACATCTTATCAACTAGGATCATCTATCTTTTTTAGAGCAGGCCTTCTTATAGATGACAAGATTCCAAGCATCAATTTTCACATACATAAGGATGGGTTTGAATGTTGCTTCCAAAATGACAAGTATCCCATCGCAAACCGAATATGTCAAAACATGCATTATCAAGGAAAAGGACTAGGCCTACATAAGAAAGGAATATAAGTTCAGGCGGATTATAAACATCAAGGTCTTGGCTATTCCTTAGTTAGAGAATCTAATGATGTTCGTGGTACCTCCTCGATATTGGGGGCAACTTTATCAGCTACAAACATCAAAATGGGTGTCATGAATAGTCCTTGTCATAAGGTTGTTGCCAACACCCCTTTCATCCAGTGTCATCCCAATATAAATAAACCTTCCATTTCGAACCAACAAAAAAAAAATATTACAAATCCAAAGTTCAAAATCAAATGTCACAGGCCATTGAATCAAACAAAAAATCCAAGTGGACAAATAAAGTTAAAATGGATCCCAAAGAAAAATGGATCAAGCAAAGAAAATATTCCAAATCCAAAAGTCAATCAAAATGTGGAGCCACAAGAAAAGAGGAATCCCACATATAATAAAGGTCCACCTCCTTCAAAATGGTCATCAAGCAAGGCATATAAAAGTGTTGGTTCCAAACATTATTCTAATCAAAATTCCAAATTCTACCATCCAACACCTAAACTTTGGAGAATAAAAGTTTCTACATCCAAACATCCAAACAATTCTTCCACATCTACCATCATCTGTCATAATCCTACATCTTGCTTAAAGTCAAAAAATCCCATGTCATAAATCCGTCGCATCTTGGTAGCAACTCTCTATCATAAGGACTCTCATGGCACTCTATCATGATGTATGTATTATGATAAGGCAAACTCTAATATCAACAAGGATCACAATTACATCAATCAGTTGTATGCAAGTGCTATGATCCTAAAAAGGCAACTACTTCATAAAGGTCATTATTGTCATGTCATGGAACCAATCTCGACATCAGCACCATCAAAGGATTCAGCATAATCAGTGATCATCTAAAGAATTAGGGCTATCTAGAAAAATACAAAAAAAATGAAACATCAAGAAAATCATCACCTTGATGAAAACCTGGCAAACAGGTGTCCTGATGACACCAAAAAATCAAAAAGTCCAAAAAAATAATAAAGAGAAAATTTTTGTCCAATAGTGAAAACCATTCTTATGGTGCTTTGGATAAGTACTATGATGAAAACCTGGCAAATAGGCATCATGTGTAAAATATATTATCTATGTGAACCATTACACTTGGGGGCAAGTTGTCTCATCTCCTATACCCTTCGCATAACCTTTTTTTTTTCATTTTCATCTATCCATCTAAGCCCTATCATTCCCATCCATTTTCACACCTACTTTAATCTTGATAAGGACTAAGGCACAAACATAAATCATGCTT